>CAUYQV010090012.1:0-10098 GCA_963574575.1 Galagoides demidoff
CAGCTACTTGGGAGGCAGAGGCAGGAGACTTGCTTGAGCCCAGGAGTTGGAGGTTGCTATGAGCTGTGATGCCATGGCACTCTACCCAGGGGGATAGCTTGAGGCTCTGTCTCAAAAAAAAAAAAAAAAAAAAAAAAAAAAGAATGGGCCTGAAATAATTTGGAGGACTTTTGACAAGTTAAAAGAGAAAGAAAAAGAAAAGAAAAACTTGGGTGGCACCTGTGGCTCAGTGAGTAGGGTGTTGGCCCCATATACTGAGGGTGGTGGGTTCAAACCCAGCCCCGGCCAAACTGCAACAACAAAAAAAAATAGCCGGGCCTTGTGGTGGCCCCTGTAGTCCCAGCTACTTGGGAGGCTGAGGCAAGAGAATCACCTAAGCCCAGGAGTTGAAGATTGCTGTGAGCTGTGATGTCACAGCCTTCTACTAAGGGCAATAAAGTGAGGCTCTGTCTCTTAAAAAACAAAAAAGAAAAGAAAAAGTTAAGAATATTGAGAAGGAATACTGAGGAAATAGTGGGAATAGTTAGAGAAAGGCATGTGTCCAAGTTCGACTTGAGAGCAAAGTCTGAAGACCACCACCAACAAAAGCATTCTTTTTTTTTTTTTCTTTAGAGACAAAGTCTCACTTTGTCATCCTCGGTAGAGTGCTGGGACCACAGGCGCCCACCACAATGCCGGGCTATTTTTCTTGTTGCAGTTTGGCTGGGGCCCGGTTCGAACTTGCCACCCTCATTTATATGGAGTTGGCGCTCTACCCACTGAACCACAGGCGCTGCCCCATTCTTTTTCTTTTTTTGTTTGTTAGACACAGAATCTCACTGTCATCCTACGTAGAGTACGGTAGTGTCATAGCTCACAGCAACCTCCAGCTTTTGGGCTTAGACGATTTTCTTGCCTTAGCCTCCCGAGTTGCTGGGACCACAGGCACCTGCCACAATGCCAAGGTATTTTTTGTTGCAGTTTGGCCAGAGCCAGGTTTGAACCTACCACTCTTGGTATATGGGACTGGCGCCGTACTCAGTGAGCCACAGGTGCCGCCCAACACAGCATTCTTGAGGAAAACTAATGCCAGGAGCACTCCCACTCCTAAGATTAGTTTACTAAAATAAAAAGGTAAACAGATACTCAGTTTGTTGAGGCTTATAATATCAGAGAAAGTGTAGCATACCTGTATTATCATACACTTGAGGAAACAAAAATGCTCACAAGAAAAATTTTAAAAGCCTGTAAAGTAAATAATAGAATATCTTGAGCAGTGCCTGTGGCTCAGTGAGTAGGACGCCAGGCCCATATACCCAGGGTGGCGGGTTCAAACTGGCCCTGGCCAAACTGCAACAAAAAATAGCCTGGCGTTGTGGCAGGCACCTGTGGTTCCCGCTACTGGGGAGGCTGAGGCAAGAGAATCGCCTAAGCCCAAGAGCTGGAGGTTGCTGTGAGCTGTGACGTAACTGCACTCTACCAAGGAATAAGGGTCTAGCTCTGAAAAAAAGAAAAAAAAATATTGTACCTTACTTGAGGTAGATGAAAATATTAAATAATAAAACAATTATGTCATTATGTTTTGATCACTCATGTTAGAAAGTGAAAAATATTGATTAAAAATCTTATGGAAAGGTAAATAATCTTCCTAAAAAATGTACATAAATGCACGATTTTACAGGAAAACAGAAAATTTCAGCTTTTAAGAAATCTCTAATTAAATGTGAAAACCTCACTAAAAATCAGCTTAATTAAAAGTTTGAGGGTCTGGACACAGTGGTTCATACCAGTAATCCCAGCACTTTAGGCTGAGGCAGGAGGACTGCTTTGATGCGAGGAAATTGTGACCAGCCTGAACAGAGAGATCCCATCTCTACAAAAACAATAAATGAACTTAAAAAAATCTAACAGGCTGGTATTATGCTTGTAATATTTCTGAACTTCAGACTTAACAAAATAAAATAGTATACTATCATTTTTGTTTTTAAAGATGCTTTTAAACACATAAAAAATTCACTATTTTGTTTAAGAGCTCCTGGGAAAAAACTGAAGTAATTATCAACAGCCACACAAAACCAAATATATATTAAGTTCTAAATTTCGTTTCATAAGAATACCACCTATTCGAAGTGCAAAGTGCATGAGTAACTCAGTGACAGGCCTAAGCTCTTTCAGGAATCAGAAGAAATTGTTTCCAGTTGAGGCTCAGCTCAACTTGAGAATTTCATGAGCACAATAAATCAAAAGCCCACCTTCAATAACTAAAGTAGTCATAAAAACACCATGATGGTTACTTTCCTCCAGAGATAACATAATCTTCGGTCTTAGTATTGTGGAGCAAATGTCATTATGGGTGGGGCCGACGCGCGTAGAAACTTAAATATTTTGTACCACCCCCTTCCCCCGCCCCGCACACTTTCAATGGGATAGAAGGGGCTCCAGAAAGGTAAGACGGGAGCTCTCGCTCATCAGTTGCTACTAGAAGTAATGAAGTTTTTATGTGGCCTCGGTACTCTTAAAGACTACCGCGGTATTCTTAGAAAAATTCTCCTTGATTAAGTCCTTTTCCTTTAGGGAAAAGAGACTTCCCTTCTCCCCTCCCCTGCCGGCTCCTCCTTGGGACACTTGGCTGAGTCTTTCTTTCCCTCCTTGCCATACTGAGGTGAGGCGGCGAGCAGGACAGAGACGCCTGTTTATCTCTTCGTGCGGAGGAACTCTGCGGGTAGGAAGCCGGGGTAGCGGGAAGGGAGCGGGAGGCAACCTTGGACGGCAAAGAAAGCTTGCCGGGGACAAGGTGGATACACGCGGGCCGCTGGGCCGAGGAGGCCGAGGTAACAAGGGAAATCTCCCGGCTTGGGGCTGGGACTGGGAGCTTCCGGCAGGCCATGGTCGCTCTCTACCTAGCGCGGCCTGTGTGCTGGGCCCCAAATGAGCTGGGTAGGGAATTAGAAGAGAGGGTAACCGCGGCCGCACTTGCCTGAGATCGTTTGACCAATATCTGGTAATAGTCTTTACTCGGCGCCGGGCCTTGTCCTACAATTTCGAACAGAGTCTCCGGCAGCCACGACGCCATCTTGGGACGCCACCGCCGTCGCTAAGACAACCAGGAAGGGGCGGGGCTTGACTGGGGTCATGGGGGCAAAACCTTAGTTTAAATGAAACCCCGCTTTTGAGCTGGTAGGGGATACTCTAACTTGGGGTGATCGTCCCCTCATTCAGGGATCACAAGGAATCTTGATTAGTGAAATTTCTACCTCCAGGTCCTGGGTGACCCGAAGGGGAATTAGTTCCTGCTACCACAGAGGGGAGGGGGGGTGACCCCGGCGGAGGGATACCAAGAGGAGCCCACAGTCTCCTTCCTGGTCCCTCGAAGGGATCGGGAGGAGATCGGAGGCCGCTGGGGAGTCGAGCCGGGCGGCGGAGGAGGGAGGGGCTATGAGATGGGCCGCCAGTAGGCACCGGGGCAGGTCCCGCGGACAAGCTAGTCAGCCGAAGCCAGAGGGCAAAGTAGTTCCCTGAGGGTGTCGGAACGGGCTGGGAGGGAGGCGGCGCGGGCGGAGGCGCACGCCGGGCGCGGTGCTGCGGCTCAGCTGATAATTGAAGGGACCCGAGAGCCGCCGCCGCCGCCGCCGCCGGGGGGGGTGGGGGGAACGACTGGAAGTTACTGCCGCGCCACCGAGTCCTGACCGGAGACTTTGGGGCCTAACTAGGTAATTGGGGCGCAGTTCCGAGTGGCGGGGGCAGGCCTGGGGGGAGGGGGCCGAGCTGAGGGGTTGGGGGTGGGGGGAGGAGCTGGAACAGAAAGTCCCAGGAAGCCCGGTTGTGTCATCGCCGCGATTCGGCCCCCGCTGGGCCTGCTCCCGGCGGCGGCGGGGCCGCGGAAGGACCGGGCCGGGGGTTGACGGGCGAGGCGCTCGAGGGAAACCGCGGCCTGAGGGACCCGGGCCGGGCGGGAGCGGGGGGATCGTTGGGTCCCCCCTCCGGCCCCCCGCAATGAGGAGGGCCCTTCAGGAACCGGGGTAAAGCGTTCGGGTGTTGGGGAGCCCCGCGGGGGTCGGGGGGGCCGGAAGTGGGCTTTGGAGCTTGGAGGGCGTCTAGGAAGAGAGAAAGTGGGGGGCCGGAAGTACAGGTGGGGGGTGTGGAGACGGCAAGGGTTCCCCGGAAATGGGACGGGGGGCCCGGAAACCGGGAGAGGGCAGGCTCGGCGGCCGGGGACGGCCCGGAAATGGAAACTAGGGAGCAGCTCGAGTGACAACAGTTGTGGGAAGCGAGGGTCAGAGGAGGGAGAGGCCGGAGTGACTTTAGACCGCTGTAAGAGGTTTCCTGCCCAGGGGGACGGTTGAGGGCGGGCGAGCCCGGAGACGGGGTCTGCGCGGGGCAGTTTTTTTTTTTACCTGTGGGAAGTTGAGGCTCCCGGCGAGAGGGGAATGTAGGGGGTTATGAAGGAGGCCGAGAAACTTGGCTGAGTGGATCAGAGCATCCTTTTAAATAAATTAGAATGGAAATTGGTGGTGGCGGTGGGGTTAACCAAGATTCGGGGGGGAAGGAGGTAGGCCAATTGTCACCCCAATCGTATTAGCATTCAGAGCGAGTCAGGCGATTAATTTATTTATATGTGGATTACATAAAACCTATTATAACGTTTGCCTATCAGTTCAACCCTTCTCCTTCCTTCTCCATAGTGAGTTGTTTTCTAGTACAGGAACAAGTTAAAAGAGGAGTTCAAATTACGAACGTTTTTAAGAATATCATGTCCAGTCCTCCGTGTCTCTCCCTTCCTGAGAGAAATAATTTTTAATTTGTTAGAAAAATTCATGAAAATTTAAAAGCACGTACACATCAGGGGGCAATAACATATTTGAACTACTCATGGGGACAAGAGAGAATTAGTTACCCTCTGGTGAGGAGAGAACGGAAGGAGCTGCTTCCAAACCCTTAAGACATCTTTGTTTTTGACAATGCCGGTTTACTTTGGGAGAGATTTAGTCTAAGGATCGTGTGTGGCGGTGGTTGGTTATAGTTTAATTCCTTCTTTAGTTAATGGGGGAAGCAATGTGTCTGTGTGTCTTGTGGGGTATGGTTAATAGCGCAGTGAATCTGTTCTGAATGGGCATCTAACTGCTCTCCTGCTTTCTCCCTTCCTGGTCGTGTTCCCCGATCTTGCCTGGGCTGCCAAATCACCCGATTTCCAGGCTTTAGTCCGTTTTCTAGGCCCTTTAGTGGTGTGTTTAACTTTCTATTCCTCTTGAGAGTCTCAGAAGATATTTTTGGCATTTCATTTTTTAAAACCCTGGCAAGTTGAGGCTCAAAATCTCTTTTAAAAACAAAACAAAAAATACAGGGTAGAAAGTTGAAAGAGCTATTGACTGGGGTAAAAAACCGACGCTCAGAACAAAGGTCCTAGTTGTGTTAGAAAAAAAGGCCAGAGGCCTGTATATGAGGCCTGTGTGTGTGTCGCATTTACACCCCTGGGGGAGGGAAGCAGTTAGGATTGAGGAGAGGAATTAGCAGGCGTTCAGAGACAATACATTTTGGAGAGTTGTATTGAGGCTTATTTTCACACTTAAACATGCAAAGAGATCATTATTAAGTGTAAGTTCTAAGGTAAGCACAATTTCTAATCTTTCCTTCAGCCTCAGAAATACTCAACTGATGTGGCTTTCTGTCATCTCTGTGAGATTATTTTAAAGCTTAAGAGAGCACATTAACATGATTGGAATTTGTGGGCTTTGTACAAATCTTTCTATGAATGTGCCAATATCTATAAGAATCGGAGAACCGTAATTAAGATTACAATTGTTTCCATTTGATCCTCAGTTTTTCAAGTGTGTGAATGATTTTTAAGTCTTCTCAGCTGACATTTGCTACTTAGTTTGTGTTTATGTACAGGCTTTTGTTTTAGTTTTTTCATTAACTTCCTAAAAATGGGGGCACAGTTCTGTCATTTAGAGTCTGAGAAGGCGCTAAACTAAAATAGTTTTCTTTTCTTTTCTTTCCTTTTTTTTTTTTTTTTTTGAGACAGAGTTTCACATGGTCACCCTTGGTAGAGTGCAGTGGCATCTTAGTTCACAGCAGCCTCAAACTCTTGGGTTCAAGCGATTCTCTTGCCTCAGCCTCCCAGGTATAGCTGGGACTACAGGTGCCTGCCATAGCACCCGCCTATTTTTTTGGAGAAGGGGTCTCGCTCTTGCTCAGGTTGGTCTCAACTGTGAGCTCAGGCAGTACACCCGCCCCAGTCTCCCAAGTGCTGGTATTACAGGTAAAATAGTTTATATTTTATGAAAATAAGTGGGATATTACGTACACCTTGGTGAAATTAGTAGTTTAATCTGGCAAAGTAAATTTGGAGTAATGTGTGTTTACTTTTCCATTTGAACTTTTAAGATTATATTTATATTATCTAGATAAGGTTTTATGATTCTATTTTAAGGTTGTCATCTTAGCAAAGAGACACATTAACTGACTTGAAAATTCACACACAGCCAAGTTAGTAGTCTTGTGACCTTAAGCTAGTCTCTTAACCTATCTGGTCTTCATTTTATTTGTTAAATGGAATGGGTAATCTTTATCTTATCTCTCTGGGTGGTTGGGAAATTCACTTGAATATAATTGCTGCAGGGAAAACAATAAAATGCTAAATAAGAATAAATTGTTAATTGTTTTAGAAAATTATATTAGCTATTTTGAGGTGATTAAAAAAAGATACAGCTTGTCACCTGTGGTGTTGGTCCTAGGGAAGGGGAAATTGATTTAAAGTAGGTTGAAGATAGGAAGTTATAGTACATAATAATCTGAAATTGTGCTTAATTGGTAATGAAATTTAGGCCTGATTTTTATCCATTAAATTATTTTCTTTGGCATCAGCATACCAGATACATTTTCACTGTATTTCCTCCTAAGTAAACTTGTTAATCCTTGTTAGAGAAACTTAAAATGTCTTTTTAATTATTGGGAAAATTTTTAGCTATCCTGGTTTGTGGCTCTCATGAAATTAACTTCTTAATGTCTGAGGTTACAAGTAAAGAAAAATGCTTCTGAATCTTGGTCTCTGTTTTCTTTACAGAATGTAGGGAATTTTTCTCTTTTTAAGTGGATGAGTAGGGAATCTTTTTGAGCAAATGTGGTATCAGCTGCCCCTTTATTTTTCTGTTAAGGTAATTTGGTGGACTCAGGTCAAAACTGCAACCTACTTGTTTTTCTTCATTCCAGTTCTTCCTTGAAATTGCCAACCTGACAACTTTTTCTCATTTAAATCAAACCAGCACCCATTGTATACAGAGTAACATAGCCTACAGAGGTTACAAGTATAGAGAAAACGACCTGGGACCCAGCCCTTCAGTTCACTTCAAACAAAATTTTACCCCAGTGTTTTCAACCATTTTTATCTCATGGCACACTTGTACCTATAGTTAAACATCAGGAGCACTCTTCAATTATGTTGATTTTAAAAAAAGAGGGCAGCGCCTGTGGCTCAGTGAGTAGGGTGCTGGCCCCATATACTGAGGGTGGCCCTGGCCAAACTGCAAAAAAAAAAAACTGCTGGGTGTTGTGGCAGGTGCCTGTAGTCCCAGCTACTTGGGAGGCTGAGGCAAGAGAATCACCTAAGCCCAAGAGCTGGAGGTTGCTGTGAGCTGTGATGTAACAGTACTCTACCAAGGGCAACAGAGTGAGACTGTCTTCTTACTTTAACTATGCTTTGAATGTCTTTCAGAAATTATTTAATTAATGGTCTTTTTGTTGTTGTTGAGATAGAATTTTACTCTGTTGCACTGGTTCACAGCAGTCTCAAAATCCTCTAGCCTCAGCCTCCCAAGTACCTGGTTTAATAGGCGCACACCAAGTTGTCCAGCTAGTTTTTCTGTTTTTTTTTTGAGACGGAGCCTCAAGCTGTCCCCCTGGGTAGAGTGCCATGGCATCCCAGCTCATAGCAACCTCTAACTCCTGGGCTCAAGCGAGTCTCCTGCCTCCGCCTCCCAAGTAGCTGGGACCACAGGCGCCCGCCATAACGCCCGGCCATTTTTTGGTTGCAGCCGTCATTGTTGTTTGGCGGGCCGGGCTGGGGATTCAAACCCGCCACCTTAGGTGTACGTGGCTGGCGCCTTAGCCGATTGAGCGACAGGCGCCGAGCCAGTTTTTCTGTTGAGAGGAATCTCTTGCTCAGGCTGGTCTCCTGAACACAGGAGGTCTACCCACAGCCTCCCAGCCCAATTAATGATCTTTAAAAATTTTTGCCACACACCTAAGATTATCAGAGCATACCAGTTGAAAATCACCGTTCTACCCCATGATTTTTTCTCTTTGTATTTCTTGGTTATCTGTATATGCTTCGTTTCTGAATTATAATGCTACATTTATTGATTTTTTTTTTTTGTTTTTCCTCTGACTGGATTTTAGGATTCCTGAGGGCAAGGATTATTTCATATCATTGTGGTATACTTTGAAAAAATAATCACTGTTTTCCTTCCTGCTCCAAACTAGTAATATTAGCTTAGTCTTGCTGACCAGGCAAGCAGTCTTCTGTTTGGAAAGGTTCTTGGCCTCAGCCTACTTCAGTGCTTCCTGTGGCTTGGTTTGATGATCATGACATCTCCATATTTCCTTTAACTGGTGGGCCATTAGAGTGGATGGATTTAATTTACCACTAAGTTTCAGTATTAAGGCTCAGCGCCTGTGGCTCAATCGGCTAAGGCACCAGCCACGTACACCTAAGGTGGCAGGTTGGGCCCGCCAAACAACAATGATGGCTGCAACCAGAAAAAAAAAAAAACGGCCGAGCATTGTGCGGGCGCCTGTGGTCCCAGCTACTTGGGAGGCAGAGGCAGGAGATTCGCTTGAGCCCAGGAGTTGGAGGTTGCTATGAGCTGTGATGCCATAGCACTCTACCCAGGGGGATAGCTTGAGGCTCTGTCTCAAAAAAAAAAAAAAAAGTTTCAGGATTAAACCAGTGGATTTTCCTGTGCCACTTTTTTCATAGGCCAATATGCAGCTAATAGGGCTACGCCTGATGGTAATCCAGGCCAGATAAATTGGAAGAGTAAGAATCTGGTGGTTATTACACAATAAACATAATTTATAGATTGTTGTTAACATGCAGCATAAGCTTGTTTATTTTCTTTTAGTGCCTATGTATCATTTCAACAACTATGCTACAGACTTTCTTGAAGGTATAACTGTCTTAACAGTTCTTTTGCATTCTCTACCTGTCTGGTAGGTTACTCTGTACGTTGTGGATGCTTGCTCTTACTTGTGATAACTAGTGTACTGATGCTGAATCTGTCTCTTGATTAAGTAAAATTTAATTTGGCCAATGTCCTGGACTTTTAAAAATATAATTCCTTAGGGCAGTGCCTGTGGCTCAAAAGGGTAGGGCGCTGGTCCCCTATGCTGGAGGTGGCGGGTTCAAACCCAGCCCTGGCAAAAAAAAAAAAATCTTTTTTTTTTTAAGAGACAGTGTCTCTGTCACCCTTAGTAGAGTACTGTGGCATCACAGCTCACAGCAACCTCTTGGGCTTAGGTGATTCTTCGTCAGCCGCCTCTGAGTAGCTGGGACTATAGGCACCTGCCACAACACCTGACTATTTTTTTGTTGCAGTTTGGGCTGGGTTTGAACCCACCACCCTTGATAATATGGGGATGGCGCCCTGCTCATTGAGCCACAGGTGTCACCCAGTTCTTTAAATTTTTTTTTTTTTTTTTTGAGACGGAGCCTCAAGCTATCCCCCTGGGCAGAGTGCTATGGCATCACAGCTCAAAGCAACCTCCAACTCCTGGGCTCAAGCGAGTCTCCTGCCTCAGCCTCCCAAGTAGCTGGGACCACAGGTGCCTGCCACAACGCCGGGCCATTTTTTGGTTGCAGCCGTCATTGTTGTTTTGGCGGGCCGGGCTGGGGATTCGAACCCGCCACCTCAGGTGTAGGTGGCTGGCGCCTTAGCTGATTGAGCCACACGCACTGAGCCAGTTCTTTAAATCTTTTTTTTTTTGAGACAGAGCCTCAAGCTATCCCCCTGGGTAGAGTGCTATGGCATCACAGCTCATAGCAACCTCCAACTCCTGGGCTCAAGTGAGTCTCCTGCCTCCGCCTCCCAAGTAGCTGGGACTACAGGTGCCCACCACAACACC
>CAUYQV010090013.1:0-30605 GCA_963574575.1 Galagoides demidoff
CCTGGGTAGAGTGCCATGGCATCACAGCTCATAGCAACCTCCAACTCCTGGGCTCAAGCAAGTCTCCTGCCTCAGCCTCCCAAGTAGCTGGGACCACAGGCACCCGCCACAACGCCCAGCCATTTTTTGGTTGCAGCCATCGTTGTTGTTTGGCGACCCGGGCTGGGGATTCGAACCCACCACCTTAGGTGTACGTGGCTGGTGGCTTAGCCAATTGAGCCACAGGCGCCGAGCCTACTCCTGCCTATTTTTAAGAACATCTTGCTATATTATTTGTATAATGATCTGTTTTTATTGTAGAATTAAAGTCCATACATTTTTTGTCATTGTTTTCATTCTTCAGAAGCAATCAAGTGGTTGTAGTTTTCAGGGCAAGCTTATAGAAATAATTTAAGTAATACTTAAGAATTAGAACAACGAATAAGAATTACCCAAGGAAAACATGTTTAAATTTCCAGTTCTCATCTGGTACACCATGAGTGGGGTCTAGGAATCTACCTTTCTGACAAGAGCCCCAAAAGATTCTGATTTAGGTGGTCCCTGGATCCAAAAAACATTAATTCAAAAAGCATAATTTTAAAAAAAAATTAAGGGAGTAGGAATAAGTTTTGCAGAAAATGTAAATGGAGAATCTTATTTTACTATATAGTTTATTTTTACAATGAAATAATGTGATTAAAGTCTTGATTCCTTAAGACGCGGAGCAAATACTCTATAGAAAATGTGTATGCTCCAGAACCAGAGGTTCTTTGAAGACCACCCCTGCCTGGGACTCAGTGGTCACCTGACAGTCATCCTCCTGCTTTGTATCTCTTTGCCCCGCCCCTCTAAATGGAACAAAAAAAGAGAAAGAGAGAGAGAGCAGACCCTTTTACCACCTGGAGGCACTAAATATAAAGCAAAACAATCATGAGATTGCTTTGTAAAATCCAAATTGGTGTCATTATATTTAACACTTGGAGAACGCTTAGTTCTTTTCAAATTGTTGAATTTAATATACCGTAATCACCAGTGTGCAAGCTTTAACGTCAGACCCTAAACTAGATAATTGTAGCCTCTTATAAGCCTTGAAGGGTAACACAGGGTCACAGTCACATTACATGTAAACTAACCCCCGAGAGATATAATCTTAAAGGCTGCTAGAAAAAGAAATTTCACTGCATCACTTGGCAATTGTGTACTTTAAGGCTTGGCATCTTTCAGCAGAAATCCTTCTGCATTCCTAATCCAAATATCTATGCCACGTCCTACCCTGTGCTTAGGAGAAAAGCATAAACTTCGCCACCACTCACACTATCCTTTCATAGACGGGAAAGTGTTAAGTCTTCTCTTACTGTGGCTGTTTTAATGCAAAACAGGAAGCCGATTCCTTTGGCCTTTCCACGTAAGGCCTCAAGAAAAACTCATCTATATTTTGTCCCTTTCCTGTCTGGTTACCAGAGTGTAATTTAACAATGACAATGACTGTTAGGTGCCCAATCTTTCTTTAAGCTTTGTTTCCATTGTCTTGGAGACCTTTACAAAGCCTACTAAGTTCATTAGGAAATTTCTTCATCAGTCTAACAGTGTGGCCACACCAAGCCAGTTTCGTCTCTCTGGTCTTCAGTTTCCTTCAAGTGAGGGACTTGGAGTAGATGCTGCTGAACTTGTACAAGCTTCTGAAGTTGTTTTTCATGGAAATCAGATGGAGCTAACCCAGAGTAATTTTGTGGCAGCAAAGGATTCCTTTTGATGAAATGATTCTTGTTGCTTCTTTGCCTTTTGGTCTCTTCTAACCTAACGCCCTTTTTCTAACATCACGTCATTTCTGATGACAGGGATGGTCTCTTGTCAATGAAAGGGAAGAGGAGAGGACAGGAGGAGGGGGAGGGCAGATGGGTTGGGTGGAGGGTAGAATGGGATGGGATAGAAGGAGAAACAAGGGAAGGGAGGACGGAAAAGAAGGAAGGAAAGTAGGACCCAGGGGTAACAGCAAGGTGTGGCAGATACCACAGAGGCACTGGAAAAATTCCACTCATCTTGCTTGTGGCACCTGAGTGTACCATCTGCCTGTCTTGCCCTAAGT
This sequence comes from Galagoides demidoff, assembly GCA_963574575.1. Lineage (NCBI taxonomy): Eukaryota > Metazoa > Chordata > Mammalia > Primates > Galagidae > Galagoides > Galagoides demidoff. The sequence goes on from CAUYQV010090013.1 coordinate 2,066, forward strand.
TTCTCCTCAGATAAGGAAGGGTGCCTGCTGTTTCTTTCTATGTCCTTTTATTCAGTATCCATTTGTATGTGCAGACTTAGATTTCTCAGATGGCACTAATAGCCTGCTCAGACTTTTTCTTCATCATTGTTCCATCTCGCCCAGTGGACAAATCCCGGGGCGTCCTTAACAGGGAGGCTCTGAGGCGGGATGGTCTTCCCTGGAAGATGCTTGGTGAATTAAACCTCTTTAATGTTCCTGTGGATTTAAAAAGATACTCGGGTTGCATCTTGCCCTGTTGCAGAACATAGAGAAGTCCCTTCTGATCTATATCCGTCTTCAAGACACAGCAGATGCCCTTGCCCAAAACAGCAGGGGAGCTGAAGATTGGAGCCGAAACGTCTTCAGATCTAAACAACCTGCCGCTTCCCGGCCGGCCTGCGGCGGGCTTGTCCAGCGCTCTGCTTTCTAACTTCAGGATAATGAAAACTGATTCTGAAGGAAAGCTTGCTCTTTGATAGAAAATCAATTAGAACTCTTCAAATGATCTGACAGTTCCTATCACCTGCCATCGGAAGACCTTGTTTGCTGAGAATTCTTGACATGGATATGAAGAAACGTCCATGAATCAACGGGCTGTTGGACCAGCATGTGGCCTCCCTGCCTCTCTCCGGGAAGCTGATCCCTGCTGTGCCCGGGGACCACTGCAGCCTCCCTTCAGGCATCTTGTCTAGACAATTAGGCATTGGTTACTTGGCCTAATTACTTGAGGACACAGATATATGGTGAAAGGAACAAAACATTAGATCCCACATCTGTTCACATGATCTATCTGCAATCAATATTAGAAACCAGAAAGGGCTTCCCGGAAACAGATGCCCTTACTGAGTTAAAAAGTATTTCTTTTCTTTTCTTACTAGTATTTCCCCTTTCAGTTTTTAAAATCGACTGCTACCGTGATCTGCATCGAAAGGTTGCATTTGTGTCCACATGTTCGATGTTTGAAAGTCTGGTTGCCTCTTTTACTGCAATCCAACAAACAGATTCTGTTATAGTTAAGATCTTAGGATACGGTAAATGTCAAGTTTATTATTTCAGAAAGAAGTATGCAATGAGAAGATTATATGCAAACCCTTAATTAGCTTTATTATTATTATTATTATTATTTAACCAAGATGTGATTTTTCTCCCCCTCCCCCAGTAATTCATATATTACTTCTCTGCAGAATGTGCAAGAAAAGAAATTTGGAAATTTATGAAAGCAAGAGCTATAAGTCACCTGCAAGTAGAGAGCCAGCTTTCAGGACATCATGTTATTTGTAGGTTTCTCAATGTTGTTTGAGAATTTAGCAAAAAAAAAACCCTCCCATTTGCTTTATTATATGTAACTTCTGACACATCACTGTTGAAAATTCGGTTAGACAATGTGAAATGTTACAGTGACTTTGCAGAACTCCAGTCAAGACTCTGATTTTTTTTGTACATATTTTATGTTGTTTTGTCTAGACTTTCATGCCCTTTTTGCCTTCAGCTACATTTATTGCCAAATGGCTTTAATTCGTTGTCTCCTTCATTCAAAACTGTGCATCTATGAGAGTTTGAAAGGAATAAGACTGTCCCATCTTTTTTCTTTTAGAATGTGGAAGGTACCATCATGGTATAGAGAAAGTAAACTGTGCTTCTTAAACTGTACCTCGTATGTCTTAATTAAAATATATATGGAAAGAGCTGGGTGTGGAGGCTCACACCTATAATTCCAGTGCTTTGGAGGCCTATGTGGGAGGATCACTTGAGGCCAGGAGTTCAAGACCAGCCTGGGCAATATAGTAAGACCCCCATTTCTAAAAATAAACAAAGGAACACACATACACACACATAGAGACAGAGGGAAGAAGTTCCTATAACCTCTCTATCCACCATCATAGAGCCCAATCATGAAAACTTAGACAATTATAACACACAGAGCATTTTTACTTAGACATCATGAAATATTACATAAGTAAACTTAGACTTCCTATACCACATCTTTTCTCCTTGCTCTTAGCTAAAGTAAGATAGCTAAATATGCTTTTGAGTTCCAACATAAGAAAAAATAGGGGATACCAATTAGCGTTAGAGTGTTATACATAGTCTTGCTTTTAAAAATTGCCTTGAATATAACTTGAGTCAAATAAAGTCTGTAACTTAAAAAACAAATTATTTTAAGAATCTTCTTTTTTAAAGTAAACATGTTGATTGCTACTAAGATTAGATGTGTCATGCTTTTATAAGTAAAGCACCTATAATTATGAAAACCATGATGATTCCAGTTTTGGCTATAATTTAACAGGAAGTCATCACCCAAGATTATCAATTCAGTGTCTTTTATAAAGTGTAGTTTCTGACACTGTTTTAGCAGTAGTGCTATATTGCTGACCACCTTTATAATTCACTAAGCAAATTATCTAAATAGCTTCTTTTTCCATACTTCTTAAATGAAGCGCTTAGCTTAGATGGTCTCCAAGGTCCCTTTCAGCACTAAAATTTATGATTTTGTGGGATATGAGATAAACCGTCTTGTCTTTTATATGCTCCCACCTGCTAACTCAGCTGTAGTCTTTCCCTCATGCCCAAAAGGAAACGTCAAAAATATTTTCTAGGTGGAACAGTTTTGAGGGTTTTTTTTTTTAATCTAGGGAAAAGAAATTGAGGAGAAAGGGTCAACTGTTCAGCAAGAAAGAATGACATTTGAAAAATACTGACTTAGAAGAGATTTGAGTCATCTTCTCTATGGATACTTTGCTTCTAGAATAACCTAGTTGTGGTTATGTTGAGAAGACATGGGTCTGTATTTTATTATATCACATGGTCCGACCCAGGTAGTCTTGGGGAATATAAGGATTTCAGTGACATGATGCATAAAAGGCAACTCTTCTTTAACACTGTTATTGGTGTGAATACTGCAGTCCTCCATCCAGGCATTCCTTCTGAGAGGTGCTCACCATCTGCGCTTGTAAATGGGTAGGATACAGATAGAGAGGCTGAATATCTAAGCTATGAATGTGCCAGGTGCTGTTCCGAAGGCCTGATGATGACTATTGTGATTCCCACAGAAAGGAGGGGAATCATTTGGAAAAGTAATGAAGGGTAAAGTGAGCCACACCCTCTGCCCTTGTGGGGGAAGGTCTTTCTTTAGAGACTGACTTTTACTTTAAGTCCATTCCTTTTAATCTTTAGCACCGACTAGTAGAGCAGCTCTCTAATTTCTCACTGGTCACTTCCTGCATCCCTCCCCATTCTAGCACCTGATCCTCTCAGGAAACGGGAGCTGAACAAAGCCAGTGCCTGGGGTTCTGACCACAAGGCACCTTTCCCTCAGTCCAGACTGTGACATAGTTATGTGCATTTTCCATAATTACCCTTTGCAGCTTTTCAGCCCTCTTTCCCATATTAAAGTGTGTAAAGCAGAAACTAATTTTCTCTTTGGATTTCTGTGCTTCTAGGGCTTTTCTCCTTGAACCGTCTTTTAATGAGACAGTCCTATTCTAGAAGTTTCTGAAATTCTACTTTTTGGCGCAAATGACTTTTTTCTGAGCACACAGAGAGGACTGCAGAGCGTAACACGTAGACTTCTGCGAAGAGCCTTGCTGACCACATTGACCCAGTCAAGACCTACTGATTTCCTTGCCAGCCAGGTCCTGTCTAAGTGGACAGCCTGTCCTGCCAAAGGGGAGGTTTGCTGGGAGGCAGGTGTCCAGCAGGGACTAGCATGAGGCTGTCAGTTACTGTTTTTCTGCAACCCACAAAGAGCCTGACAGAAGACCAAAATGAAAACCTTTTTCCTACTTCTTTAGATGGTTTATAACATCCTTCCTCGTCATACCCCCAACTTGTCACCCTTTATTTCTGGAACGGACTTAAATAACAGATACTCTGGTATAGTCATTCCCATAAGGTTAAGATGAAGTAACCTGGGTAACAAGTATTCCATTAGGGAGAATAAAAAAGGAAGACGGAGAAATTCCAATGAAAGTTTGTTATATAATTTTAAGTGCTTTAGAATAACGTCACAATATCCTGCTTAAAGAAAGATCAGTCCTTTGTGGAAGATGTTATTAGTGGAGTCCTTGAAGCAAGTGGTGGAAAATGGCTTTTTCATTACTTCAAAGGCAATATTAAAGGACCATGAAATTCAAAGCTCCAGTTTTATCACAGGCATTTTTATGTCAGGATTTAAACATTCTCCTACTCCACATTCCTCTAACAACTGTAGTTTGGTAGGAAAGAATTGTTATAATTGGCCTGGATCATAGTATGATTATTAAATGATAGGCATCAATTAAACTTATACTTAAATTGAAGATATTCACATCAGATAAGAGGAAAGTGCGATGATAATTAAATGCGTAAAATGTATAATCAGCTTTGGGAGTACACTTTAAACCTATTAAGAGGATAAAATGTGGTTATTTGTTGGAATATAAACTGTCACAAAAATTCTTCTGCCTATTTTCCCCATGCTCACTGTCACTGTGCAGAAATAAAATGTTTTATACATATTTTTCTTAATTTTAATATGATTATGGGGGTGCTTTATGCAGATGATCATGTTGAGGCTATTATCATTTGGCAACAAGAAGAAGGGGGGGGATGTTGGAAATGATAACGCAGAATTGCTCTTGTGAATCAGAGTTGTCAACATGCCTCTGTTCCCCAGAGTTAACCTTTTGGCTCCCAGAATTTTGCCATGTGCTATTATGGCAGTGACATGAATATAATAATATAATAACAATGCACTTGTTAAGCACTTAGGAGCTTGGCAATCGTGTGTGTTCCTTGCTTTTGTGAATATTTCTTAAAAGGGTATAAAACCTGTTAAATAGCAACACAAATAAGTTTAAAGTATTATTTGCTTGCCTGCTGATGACCAGAAGAACTCAAAAAATCAGACTCACAAATTTTGATACTACTGCTTGCTTAAAGCAAAAAACCTAAATTACTGGCTAAGACCACCAAATGATAATCTCATCGTTTTCAACCCTTTTTTTCACTTGACAACTCTTGAAAATAGGAGAGTTTTCCACTGACATTCTTTTAATCCATATTTGAAATATAAGCAAATATGTCATTTTTCTATTCCTTTACTATATTCCTTACTGGTGGTTCCTCTAGGCATTGTTCACGGGGGTCACCCCACTGCTGCTATGGGGTAGCAAGCCATGGCTTGAGACTATCAGGCCATCCCACCTCTGGTCATAGTTACTGCCCAGGGGTGATTATGTGATGTAACTATATTCAATTAGAATTAAACTCTGCATTTTTATTTAATGCCAAAGAGAAAATCTGCCCCCTACCCTTCTAATCCCACCACACAAGATCTGGAGAGCGCAGACTGTATGTTGGGTTCCAGTTGCCACCATTTGATGATCCAAGAAAAGGTGGTCTGAGGACCAGGAAGATCCACTGAGGATGAAGAAGGACAGAGAACTTTAAGTTGTACCCAAAGGCAAGATCAGTTGGAGTGTAAGCAGGAGGACAAGAGCCATCATAGGAGATAAAGCTGGGATCTGATGAAAATCTAATCCTTAGTCTTCTTTCATTAACTAGCATTCCTGAAGAATGCCAAAGCCAAGAATTTGGTTACTGTTCATTCCTGAGGCAATTCCCAACCTCTACCAGAAGTGTACCCACCTCCCCACCTCTTTACTCTCAGGTACATGAGCCGGTTAATGTCCTTCATGATTTAAGTCTGATTTCAGTGATGTTCAATTATTTGTAGCTGAAAGCATTCTACTAGACACGGAATTTGCTACTAAGTGTTCTCCACATGACAGATCCGAAAATATCAAACTAACCACATCTAGGTAAGCAGAACAATGAGGAAAAATACCCTTTGACTATGTTTGGAAGTTGGCAAATTTCATTATGCAGTCACAAAATAACTGACTGATTATGATTGCCAGTTGTACCTTATAAGAGGGTTCAAGTGCCTGCCAAGATTGGAGCATTTGGTGGTATAGTTGGAAAAATTGTAGCTTTTGCTGAAGTCCTTCAAGAGAGACAAGCTTGTCCTGAAATAACCAATCTGAAATAGAAAAACAAAGAACAATATGGCTTTGTTAAGAAAAATTCTCTACACGTGGCTTTCCTTTCTAAACATAAAAGTCTGGTTCTCTGTAGGAAGCTGAGGCGGGAGAATTGCTTGAGCCCAGGAATTAGTTCAAGGTTACGTGAGTTATGATTGTACCACTGCACTCTAGCCAAGGCAACAAAGTGAGACCTTGATTCTAAAAATGATGATGATGATGATGATAAAGAATCTGGCTATCCAAAGACTGACAGGTTGAAAAAAATCAAATTCTCTGCCCAAAGGCAAGATCAGTTGGGTAAAACCAGGACAAGTGACATCGTAGGAGCTAAAGCTAATCCTTAGTGCTTTCTCATTAACTAGAATTCCTGAAGAATCTCAAAGCCAAGAGTTTAGGATTCCTGTTCATTCTTGGGGCAATCCCCAAGCTCTGATAATCACATCTATCAGACCCCTCAAATGTTGCAGGCCCAGAAAGAATTCTTCCTAGTGTCCATCTTTAATGCAACCCTACAAAACAAAGGATAGGGAAGATCCTCCTGGAGAGTAGGACTGGGGTCTACAAAATTGGCCACCTAAGTCATTTACTGCTCATATAAGGCAAGGATTTCTCAGCAGCCTGTCCAGCAGGATACGAAATATGCCATGGACCAAAGACCACTCTATCACTTTCTCTTCTTTTTTCAAAATTTAAATTTGCAATGCAGCTTGCCATTCTGTCTTCCCCCTTGTGTGTGGGAGAGTATGGATGGTGAATAATGTTGCATTTATAATCTTGTGGCTGACCAAGCAGAGTTATACCAGAATTGGATTTTGGGGGAAAAAAAAAAAAGTCTTTACCCAGAAATCCTGCAATCATTGGATTTCTTGTTGGGACTAAGAGAAACTTGGATGTTTCACTTTTGACAGTGGTTCTCAATTTGGGTTGCACAGCTAAACCACCTGTGAACTGAAAAAAATTTCTATGGCCAGGTTGCACCCCAGATTAATTAGATAAAAATTCATAGAGGGTGGGCTTAGGCATCAGGATTTCAACCTGTAGAGCAGTGGAGAACCACTACTTCCATTCAAGGGTACAGATTTGTACAACCTGATACAGGGAGGAGAATGTGGATGGATATTGGTTATCAAAAGACTAGTGGATCTTTCTGCTTGTTCCTCAAAACATTTCACCTCTCTCTCTTTTGCTCTTGTCTGGCCCTGGCCTAGTCACAGGAGGAGTACTGATTCAGGAAAGGGCACTAGATCTAGACATTTCTAATTAGTATAAAACTCTGGATTTTATTTTACATTCAAAAAAGAGAAAATGGGAATAAGAATATATAATACTGACAGTCCCTGGACACAATTAATTTCCAGAGGAAACCAGCCTCTAGAGGACTGCAGAAAAACGTGCTACAGCCTGGAAACACCATATCTGAAACTTACCCTACCTCTAAATAGAGCCAGTAAATTCCTACTATTAATTAGAACAGTTTGATTTGGGTTTTCCGTTGCGTGGATCTGAAAGCATCCTAACTCTTACCCTGCAGTGAACAGAGTCAGAACTCTACTCAGATTTTCTGGATTCCTTTTGTCATTTTTGTTCCTCATTTCTTGTACCCATTTTGCTTCCAATGACCTACACCCACCACCCTCCTCAGAGGCCTATGTGTGTGCTCAGAGAGCCAAAAGTACCTTGATGTTACCACCTCCACAGGGTAAACCTTAGCCAACCACCTTCCAGAGCATAAGTATGAAGCCCAGCTTCTGTGTCTGGAGTCAGAAAATTCTGAGCCATATCTGACACTCCAGAGCTCCCTTATGAGATCTGTACCTTTGCTTGGCTTCTAACATACATCTAACATGTCTAGCTCGCTTCCCAGTTGCTCCTGGGAGCAATTCCTTAACAAATGACTGAGCCCAATCTTCAAACTAAGGCACATGCTGGTCCTCACTGGGTGCTGAGTTCTGAGTAAAGCACATAGTATGGGATTAATGAATGTGATTGACTGGCTCAGGAGCCAATCACCATCTTTGAAAACGTAGGCATATTAAGCATCTCTTCTTACCTGTTTCATGCAATACCAAAACATGACACATGGTGAAATCTAACTTCTTTGAGCTGAATTCCAGAAAGATTGCCTGGCAAACCCATCATGTTCAATATATAGCAATAAAAGTCCAGTGAGCCTTGTTCCAAGCTCCTGGGCTATTTTATGGCAAGGCCAGTGCTTGAAATCAGTGTTTTCTTTGATGCCATATACAATTTATGTATTGATGTAGCCAATACAACAATATTGTGGATTCTAAGTATCTTATTCAAATCACGTTTTCTCCATTTAAAGATAAATTCTTTACCTTTTTGGTATACATAGCATGTCCCAATAACCAAATTACTAAAGCTAAATACTATCTATATGAATATATCAATAAATGTATGTTAATAATTCTTAAACATATGAACCATGAATAGCATAAGATGAGGAGAAATATGACTCAAGAAGAGAAGGGGCTTAAGTTATATTCTTAATTTATTCTGAACACATAGAAGGTACTCAATAATATTTTTTGAATGAAGCATGGGAGTTCCACAAGCGTACATGGGAGAGAGGTTTCTGGTGTTGACAGTGGAGGGCAGGTAGATGTACCTGAATTGAACTGAATTCAATGAACAGGGAGTAGGCCTTGTAGGGAAGAGATGAATGGAAGAGATTACAGAGTTGACTACTCTCTCAGCTCTCTTTTGTGGATCCAGAACTCAGGAAGTTGAGGAGTCTTAAGACTGTTCCTGGGTGATATAGATAGCTAGTGTTTACCCCGGGGTGTGTGTGGTGTAGCTTTTTGTTATTCCATAACTCCAACAAAGTGTTATAAAAGTGTCTGAGGTGGGGTATAGGTTATTAAGGAAGGATCTACCTGGCCTGGGCTGGCACTTTAATGAGATATAGAAGCTCAATCCCTGGAAGTCAGTAGGAACATGGCAGTGTGATCAGGGAGAGGTAGTCAAGGCACTGGTGAATTTTCAAGATAACAATTGTCACCATAGTCCATGTCACCCATGGTCTTCACTTATTATCTTTTCACTATCACTCGGAGCAAGGGTCCTCAAACTTTTTAAACAGGGGGCCAGTTTACTGTCCCTCAGACTGTTGTAAGGCTGGACTGCAGGCCCCAAGATGAGTCAGCTGCTAAGCAGGACAGGCAGTAATGGCAAAAACACCCAGCAGGCTGGATAAATGTCCTAGGTGGGCCACATGTGGCCCATAGCCCATAGTTTGAGGATGCCTGATTTGGAGGCTTTGAATTGTGTTGTATTAATAAATTTACATATTTTCTTTACACAAACTCATTTTTTCCTATTAATGCCAAAATAAATACAGAAGGGGAAATTCACACCTCATGGGTACAATGCACACTAACTGGGTGATGGGCACACTTATAACTTTGACTCAAACTGTGCAAAAGCAATTCATGTAACCAAAACAGTGGTACCCTGGGAATATTCTGAGATACGAAAGTACAAAATAAAATAAATATATTTACTTACTTAGACACTCTGGGAAGTTAGTATATAAATTTAGTAAGTACTTTATAATGATCTTAAAGACTTTGTCAATCTGGTTATTATCTATTCGAATATAGTTTCTGTCTTGTCCAGAAAAAAATCATCTAAAGCATATCTTCTAATGGAGGATAGCCTGGGAGAAACTCTGCTCTAAAAACCGAGATTTAAAAAAAAATTCCATACATATATGGAGTATTAAAGATTAAATAGATATGAACTTTAAATAAAATTTCAGAAATGTCAACATTTGTTTTCCAATTAATGCCCTAATGTCAACATTATTTTTCCTATTAATGCCCTAAAGCTCAAAGGCTAAGAAGAGAAAAGACCCAGATGATAGCATTCTAAAATTCTCGCTATAGCCCAGACCCCAAATGAAAAGAGAAAAAAAAGAAGAAAGAAAAGTCAAGAGGCATTAGAGACATTTGTCATGAAATTGCAAACTTCCCCAGTGTTGACTCTCCTGTTATAATCCAGGCACTCTGTTCCTGCTTTCATGCTTATCTCATTTAATCTTCAAAACCACCTCTTAAACCATGTCTCATATATAAAGGAAAGCATTACACAAGAAGATAGGTAACCTCCATGAGAGAACAAGAATGGGTTTGAACCCACATTAGTCAAGTCCAGAGGGATAGGAAAATGAATTAGCAAGGCTAATGAATTGCAAAATTTAACTCCTAATGAAAAATTTTTTTGAAAACCCCTTTTACAAAGTTTAACATTATTTGGACAAGATGAAACCTAACACTTGGATTGGGGTTAAGGTGATACCTTGAAAACTCAGTAGTACATGGTCATTTGAGCTGGAAGTGTTGATGGTTTGGTGCCGGGTTAACCACCAAGTGGTGTTAGGTGGTCCTAGACCAGTGGATATGCTGCCAGGTGCAAGAGGTTTGGGAGCCCAGGTTAAGTCCTGATGCTTATGGAGTATGTTCTACAAATGCAAAACATATCCCCTGGCAGGTTCACTAAAGTGAAATTCTGTGTATGAACTCTGCTTTCCTATTGACTCTTATTTGAATTTGTGTTCCGTTAATCGATGCGTGTTTTGAATTGTTTGTTCAAAGTACACTTTTCATTAAGTGTTTCTAAAATGGAGCCTGGGGGGAAACAACAATGATGAGACTTAACAGCCTGAAGAAAATATTTGACCTCATGGAGCCTCATTCCCAACAATTTCTAGTTCTTACTAATGCTACACATACTCAAAAATTAGCCCAGTGTGGCCTTCTCACTCTTCACCTCATACAACACTGAGCAGGGCCCACTGACTGCTCTGGAAAGCATGAGAAATGCAAGATGCTGAGACTCCTTCTTAACATTTAGCACTTCCTAGGTGCCAGGAAAGGGTTTCCAGATGAATTAACTGATCAGATTCTAATAAACACTCCTGCGAGTGGATGTTTCCATTCCCTAATCCATCTTAGAAGACACTAAGCCACCCGATGTTAATTAAGGTCATACGCTCAGGAGAACAGGGATATTCTTGATGAGACAAGAGGCAGTAAAAACAGGTGGGGTAAAGATTTAGGCAGTATCTTAGATGATTATCATCTCAGCAAAAACAGAAGGCTATGGGAGAAGAGGCTGGAGAGGAGGAACTAAAAGCTAAGTTACTATCGCAAAGAAGTCTGATATCAAACTTCTACCTGCTTCCTATTAAAGTCCTTTGAAGGTATGCTTACTCCATTTAAAAAAAAAAAAAAAAAGGCAGGGCGACACCTGTGGCTCAGTGAGTAGGGCACCGGCCCCATATACCAAAGGTGGTGGGTTTGAACCCGGCCCCAGCCAAACTGCCAAAAAAAAAAAAAAAAAAAAGGCACCTGGGAATTAGAGAGGTTAAATTGCTTACAGACGGTGGTGCACAAAGCATGAAGTATGGAACTGCTGGAGACATACATGTAGATGGAATTGTCCACGTAATGCTATGACACAAATATGTAGGGTCCAATGCAAAAATTATATATGATGCAGGCCACGAGAGAGGAACAAAGAGCCGTGTCTCCTTGTAACTCTGATACTAAATTTTCATATTCTGATGCCTCAAAATCAGAATGTGCCTTTTTTCACTGATGGCCAGGTCACCGTCACAACATAGCTGTGACTTCCTGCACATTCTAGAACTTGGTCATGGCTATTCATGCTGGTTTCGGTTCATTTGAATTATGTTTATCGTGGGTACTATAGGTATCAAGTTATATTGCTGGTTAAAAGGTCTTCTGAAAAAAATACTCTATGATTTCTCATTGAAAAAATTTATATATATATAAAAGAATAAAAGTAGTGCCAGGGATGTATAATATGTTAATAAAGCAAATTATTTTTATTAAGTAAAGATGACCACAAGTCCCTATGGTTTTGGGAAGCAGCAACCCAAATGCTTTACATGACCTGTACCCCCCAAAAGATGCAGCCAATTACGTGTGTTACTGGGATAACTGAAAAAGGATTGCCTAGCACAAACCAAGCAATGGATAATAACCAAAAGTAGGAGAAATCGCCACATTTCTGGGAAATGGACGTATTCCAGTTATCTCTTGCCACATAACAAAATCACTCCAAAACTAAATGGCTTAGGACAATCCTAATCATTTTATTATTTCATAGCCTCCTGGTCTCTGTGGGATGGGAATTGGTGAAGGTTTTATCTGGATGTTTCTGACTCAAGGTCTCTCATGCAATCGGGGTTGAAGGTGTCAGAAGACAGGACAGTTAAGGGGGGCAGCAGCCAGAAGCGTGTCACGCATCTTTCTCCCTTTATGCAGTTGCCTCCGAGCCTCTGCCTGGGCTACCCCGGGCTTTAAAACCTCTTGGCATGTCCAACTGCCAAGCAGTCAAACTTTTTCCATGAAAGCTGAAGGCTGTGAGAGCAAGTGTCCCGAGAGCAGGATGGAAACCGATTCCCTTTTTATGACTCAGGTCCAGAGTCGCGTGACATCATTTGTTCTGTGTTCTGTTGGTTCCAAGCAAGTCAGAAGCCTGTCTGTATTCAACTACAGGGACATTAACTTCATCTCGTGATTGAGGAGTAACACATTTCTTAAAGAGCATATGGTCCGGGAACTACTGTTGCAGCTGTATTTAGAAAATACAATCTGCCAGTAGGTGAAGGAAATGTCAAAGTGACAAGAAGCCGCCGTTACCAATTCATTCACCATTCGGGACTTAACACGAAAGCATTGACATTCCCCTGAACTTCCAGGTGACTGAACAGAAGCCATCTAACTTCCAGCCACGTGTGATTCTGTCAGGAAAAAAAAAGATGAAACTACAAGGTTATGCTAATTAAAGCCTGGTGTTCTTGAAATATGTTGCCAATGCCAAAGGTATTAAAGAGGTCAAATTCATGATCACCAGTTACGTGTCTTCTATGTCTGAATAATCCTAGAATGGCTCACTCAGTAAGTTAAAAATAAGAATCCTGATTGGTAAGAAAATACTATGTCATACTTTAACCGGCAGTGTTTTTTTCTTAATGACACATAAAATAATGATGTGTCTTACAATCTATGGCATCCTTCGCTTTGATGAAGTACAGAGGTGCCATGGAGTGAAGTCAGCAGAAATTTCCTCTTCCTGGGATAGTGAGGACAGACCCCAGAGAAGAAATGGTGCTGGGAATGTCTGTGCTCTGGAAAGTGGATGATGAGGATGAAACACGAAGTCTAGCAAAAGTCTAGTCCTGTCGTCCTGTCTATGTAATTCCCACCCTAGTCAGTGTTCCTGCTTTTCCTCGTGAGATTTCTGCCAGTCCTTCATAACTCCTTGCAGGCCCATGTTGAGAAGACTTTTCATTTGCTGCTGCTGGAGGCCAGGTGGGGACTCGGTGCCGTGCAAGACAGAATTTGGTTTGATTGTTTTGCCCATTGGGATTTTTGGTCATGTTTCTTGTGAGGAATGCAATTCACAGCTTAAAAATAAAAACAAGAATGTAACTCACCTCCATAGGCTGTGCTCAGCCTTCCCGTGAATTCACCATTCTCCATTCATTTCATCAATGCCTGTTTACTGAGCACCTGTCTAGGTGAGCCAATGGCTGTTCATGGCATATCTTGTATTATGGAATTTCTAAGTGGGAGAGAAATCAAAGAAGTTTTGCAATTAAAAATTACAAACTGATAAGAAATTAAGGATATTATTAAAAAATCAATAATGACATAATTCGGATAAGCGCATTTTAATAATTTTAAATCTGAGTCTTTATAAAAGAAAAATAAATCTTTATAAAAGTATGTTTTACCATACTGTAGTTCTTAGCCAATGTCAGCTGGATTTAGTCTGATAGCTTTATAACTCCGCATTTTCCTCACCATTAAGTAAGTATGCGACATGACTTTCTTAGCAGTTCTCGAAAAACAATAATACTTAATTATTAGGAAATACTTCCCTTGTATTTTCTCATTGATTCTAACAATTCTATGAAGTTGTTATCAACTATTACCCTCTTTCTTGGGGGTAATAGTTGATAACCCAAAGATAACTTGAGAACTCTTGCTTTATCATGACCTATTATGTGATTCCCTCATATCTTGTAACTGAAGCCAGCGCATGTTCTTAAAAGTTCTTCTGTCTCCCCCATTCCTCTTGTATAACCCTATTGCACCACCATTTACACACCGTCACCTGCAGTTGTATGCACCCATGATATCACCAAGTAGACAATGTATCAAACTTCCCAACACCCCTAGCATTGGGAAGTTTCCTAGTGTGACTTCTCCATCTGTTCCTTCATCTCTCTAAGACCTGGGCAACCACTGGGAGACAGAGAGAGAAAGAAAAAAAGAATGGATCATCTTCTCCTTTGTGCCTCTGAGATTAATCCATGCTGTGGCTTATATCAGTAATATCAATAGTTGGAAATTTTATTACTAAAGAGACCTGCACTGTATGTGTGTATCACAAATTATTTATCCATTCATTTGTTGATGAACATTTGGGTTATTTCTAGTGATGAGTTATTATGCATGAAACTGCTATGAACATTTGTCTACGTGTCTTTATGTAGACGTCATATATTTTTTTTTCCTTTGGGACAAATATCTAGGAGTAGAATTGCTGAATTATATGGTAATTGTATGTTAGACATTTTACATTCCCATCAGCACTGGTGAGAGTTCTAGTTACTTCACATCCTCACCAACACATCGTATGATTGGTCTTTTTTAAATTCTAGCTATTCTAACAAGGAACATTAATATATCATTATGGTTTTAATTTGGACTTCTTGATGACTAATGATGTTAAACAGATTTTCATGTGCTTATTGGATATTTCTATATCTTTTATTTGAAAATAAATGTTCAAATGTTTTATTTGAAAATAAAAGAAATGCTATTTAAATCTTTTGTTAATTTTGTTATTGTTTTTATCTTATTGAGCTGTTTACTTTTAAAAAACAATTTCCATATATGAATCTTTTGTCTGATTTATGTATTCCAAGTATTTTCTCCCATTCTGTGTTTGATTTCTTAACAGCATCTTTCAAAGAGAAAAATTTTTAATTTTGATTAAGTTTACTTTATCAAAGTTGTTTATGGCTCATTGTTTTGAGTCACGTTCAAAAAATATTTGCTTACATTGGGTTGCAAAGATTTTTGTCTTACGTTTCTTTTAAAACTTTCATCATTTTAGTCTTTACAAATACAGGAGAACCTCTGTAAGGTGACCATCCAAGGGACTGTAACAAACTGGTCAACATACAGAGGTGGTCAACATATGGATCTAGGTCTCTTGTACTGATACACACATGTGGTGCATGTCTGATCAATGAAATTAGGTCAACTTAAGGAGGTGGTCAATGTAGGGAGGTGGTCAAATATGGACGTTCTATGTGATCCATTTGTAGTTCATTTTTAATGTGATGTGACAACTGATACTTATTTTTAAAATTCTTTTATTTTTCGGCAGTCACTGCTTCATATTATTTATCCTTTTATTATTTTTTATGCCATCAACCTCCTTCCACATTATTTCTGGCATTCTAAGAAACTAGACAATCAAACTGATCAGAACATACCATGAGCCAGAACCTGAGAGAATATAGTTTTTTTAATAAATGCACGGGGGCCAGGCGCCATGGCTCATGCCTGTAATCCTAGCACTCTGGGAGGCCCAGGTGGGTGGAGTGAGGCATCATCTCTAAAAGTAGCCAAGCGTCATAGCAGGTGCCTGTAGTCCTTAGCTACTAGGGATGCTGAGGCAAGAGAATCACTTGAGCCCAAGAGTTTGAGATTGCTGTGGGCTGTGACACAAGGCACACTACTGAAGGTGACCAAGTGAGACTGTGTCTCAAAAAATAATAATAAATGCATGCGGATTCAAGGCATCTATTTTGGCAGTACAGAAGCGTAGTTTTGCTGACTTTAAGGATCTCATATATTTGAGAAGGTGGCCACATAATGGGACCTCTGGAGAAGTGACATGCTACTTTCTATGCCATTATTATTTTATTTGAGTTGATTTTATGGCACATATTTATTGAACCATAGGCCACATATTTTACTATTAATAATTCTATACACTGTGTCTAGCATAATGCCAATCATCTAAAAAATATTTGATAAATTAAACATATTCTAGTGATTGGCAGCAAAATATAAAGGAGGGTTTTTCAGACTTGCTCTTTTCTAGAGCAGTACACTTGCTTTTTTGCTGTTGTCTCTCTTTGACCGCCCATTCTTCACTGTATGTATATTTACTTACATATTATACACATATACCAGTGCAATAACATTTTTCATTTATAATTTAAAAAATAGTAACTGGCAATAATGAAATAAAAATACATGCAGAAGCTTTTAATATTTTCATCTTGCTCTTATTGAATCCTGCTATGATTGTGTACTTGGAGACTCAGTAGAGGATTCCTAAATTCTAAATTGGATTCTGGAATTAAGCACTCATGTGTGAATGTTATAATAATGAAATTTCACACTTTGGATTTCTGAATAATTAATAGAGAGACTGTGTTTACTAACAATTAGACTACTATAATAAATAGAAATTTCTTCTGTAACAACACAATGAGTCATTAACAGTAAAACTGTCCTTTAAAAGTTTAAACACAAACATGTACAAAAAAAGAAATGAAAGTAAATAAATAAAAGTTAAAACACCACATACTCAATTTTGTCCAACCTTTGTTTATTGCTTAAATATAAATACACGATATATATATGCGTGTGTATGTATATATGTATATTATGTTTATGTACGTATGTATATATATGTGTATATGTATACATATATGTATATATGCAATTGCACAAAAACTTTATGGACACCCTATATATGCTTATGTGTATATATGTATATGTATGTTTACATGTGTGTATGTATATATGTGTATACATGTGTTTATATGTGTGTATTATATATGTGTATATGTATGTATGTGCATATATGTGTTTATACGTGTATATGTATATATGTGTTTACATGTATGTATGTGCATATGTATACACACATATATTTGTTTATATGTGTATATATGTAATTGCACATGAACTTTATGGACACTATATGCATGTACGTATATATGTATATGTGTGTATATAGTGTATATGTGTATATATGTATATATTTATAATTATACATGTTTGTGTATACTTATATGAATGTGTATATTATATATGTGTATATGTGTGTATATGGGTATATGTGTACATGTGTATATATGTGCATATATGTATGTGTGTATATGTGTATAGGTATATATGTATATATGCACGTATAGGTATATGTGTGCATATATGTGTGTATGTGTGTATATATGTGTATATATAAGCATTTCTACATTGCTTTACTCAAAACTACTACAGAGTTGTGAAGAGAATTATGGAGTTGTGAAGAAAGTTGTGGTTGTACATTTCTTATGAAAACATTTGGACACCCCCCACGTACATCTGTATAATTCTTATATTTATAATCATTCATATTCAGTATGTGCCTTCTAAGTATGCCAGAGAAAAATAAAATGATTACTTTCCCTCAAATGTTCAGCAAGCACTCTAAATTAGCCAGCTGCTCTCTTGTCATGGCTGGAAATATATCGTTTTTTAATAAAAAGTGACAGTAAATATGTCCATGGCCCAGTCACTTTATATGCAAGTGGAAATTCCATGAGTGCAATGACTTATGATTAGAGAAGAGCAGAAAAGAGTGTAAAGAAAGAGAATCAATGAGAGGAGCGTCTCGTGTGTTTTGCAGTGGCTCACAGAGAATAACTCATTTTAAGGAAGTAAAATAACCTTATTTTATGGCAAGGCAGTAATCTCAAGGTCCACACATTAAGGGTTTTTTTTATTATTATTGAAGATTCAGAAGTCATTTAAAAAGATGACCTGTTAGAACAATTCAATGCACCTAGTCTATTTGCAAAAATCATGTTGTAAATCATGATTCATTATGCAACTGTAATCAGAACACAGTGTTAGAAATTCACCTCTCTTGACCATATAGTCCTTTCCATGGGGTTCCCTTTACACAATCCAATACCCCCCACCCCACATTCATCTATTCTTTTTTTTTTTTTTTTGCTCAATTTTGTCCCATAATTTCCCTCTGTTTTATTTTTTGCTCTATTTCAAACTACCTTAAACTTTTTCATTGCCTATGTTTGTAATCTAACTTGTGTCACCAGTACTGTAAGATATATGATAGGGACAAAACAGCATCATAAATAAAACCATCCATATTTTCACCAAGACTCTGGGCTTTGAGGCCCTCACAGATCCAGACATAATAAATGAATGGCTGGATATTGGAGTTGGGAAGATCTTCTGCTCTAGTCCCCATGTTCAAGATGAGACCTTGAAATCCAGAGAGGCCAAGCGACTTATTCAGATGTCACCTTCAGAGTGACAGCCTCAGACGTGCCTTATTCTCAGATGAGTGCTTTCTCCCTCTACCTTGGTTTCCTTTTGATAAAATCAACTGAATTGTTCAAGGCAGTCTTCACCTCTGTGACTAATTTATTAGTGGTTGTTGTCTTTTTCCTTGGGGACTTAACCAACCATAATTCTCTGCATAATCATTGAGCACCTGCCCTGTGCCGGGCTCTGTGGAGGACACAGGAGTGGACAGGAAAGACAGAACTCGGTGCCTTCAGAGAGTCCGCACTGCAGCAGAGAGAGACAGATGATAAACAGCACAAGGAGTAAAATGCACAGTACGATCACGTAGACTGGATGGGAATAAGTGCTTTGAAGGAAAAGAAGGTGGGGAGGCTCAGGACCCGTAGCCCAGTGGTTAGGGTGCCAGCCACATACACCGGGGCTCGCGGGTTTGAACCCAGCCCAGGGCTGCTAACCAACAATGACAACTACAACAAAAAAAATAGCCAGGCATTGTGGAAGGTGCCTGTAATCCCGGCTACTTAGGAGGCTGAGGCAAGAGAATTGCTTAAGCCCAAGAGTTGGAGGTTGCTATGAGCTGAGACGCCACAGCACTCTACTGAGGGTGACATAATGAGACTGTATCTCAAAAAGAAAAGAAGATGCAGAAAGAATACGGAACACCTTTATATTTTTGTGTCCGAGGGGAATGGTGGGAAAGGATGGTTACAGTTTTAAGTAGGGTGAAAAGATGTCACAGAAAAGGTGACTTTTGAGAACAAGCTGAGGAGGTAGAGAGCCACGCAACCTATTTCCTCCATGACTGTGAAATCTTGGCTTTCTCCTTGGGGAAGAACGTCAAAATTTTTCATATATCTGTCCTTCATCTTCTGAAAGTAGTCAGCTCTATCGAATGTACAGCCTGATGGAAGACTTCTTTCTTTTACCCAAAATATTTGCCATGATCAGAAGGGATTTCCTTGTGTTGCATATCTAGAAGTAACTGATCAGAGCAACTCTAATCCTGCCTACGAAAAATATAAGTAGACTTAGCCGCTGTTTGATTACTGGGCTGGGAGAACTGGACTGGCGGGGACAGAGCCTGCTCTTCTGTTTCCTCTCTGCCCATGAATTACTCGTAGACTATAGGGCCAAGGATATGAGAACTTGAGAGGTTTCTACCACTTGTAAACACTCTACCTGGAGACTTGGAAAGCAAAGAACTGGAGAAAAGTCTTTTGTATACTTGAAGTAGTTTTCAGACAATGGCCATATGGCCATACCCTTGAGGCATTTTGAAAAAAGACTTCTCCAAAGTATTCAGGAGGCTTAACCATTAACTAACTTTTACTGCGGATAAGGGAGATTTAACCTTTGTGATTAATTTTCACATGGTTTGTATGATGTTAAAAGAAGAAAAGATTCTTTGATTTAAGAAATGTCAAGGATCTCTGTGTATGTACCATAGGTAAGAATAAATTTGAATGCAAATGTAAAACTCTAAGTTTTTAAGAAAAAAATAGAGGAAAATTTTTGCCTATCTGGGGATAGGCAAACAGTTCTTAGTTTTGAGACCAAGAGCACAATACATAAAAAGAAAAATCATTAAGTTGGACTTCATCAAAATTAAAATTTTTGCCCTATGGACAAAATGAAGAAAATAAAAAGACAAGCTACAAAATGAGAAAAAATAAATACTTCCAAACCACGTATCTAACAAGAGAGCCACACCTAGGATATACAGAGGGTGCCCAAGAAAAGTGGTAGAAAAGTGGTGTACACCTTTTAAGAAAGGAAAAAACTGCATTAAAACTGTAATACTCGAGTCACATTTGACTTCTACAATTACAACAGGTGCTCAAACATGACTTGTGTCCGTCTTTTGTTTTTGGTATATATTGAGTATTACAATTTTAATACAGTTTTTTTTTCGTTTCTTAAAATGTGTGTACGTTTTTGGCACCCTCTGTATTAAAAAAAAACCCTCAAAAATAAATATGAAGAAACAAACAATGCAAACAGAAAATAGACAAAGACATGAAGAGACATTTCAGCAAAGAGGATATATGTCTGGGAAATAAGCACATGAAAAAATGCTCCACACCAGTAAGAAAATGAAAATTAAAACTACATTCAGATGTCACTATATACCTATCAGAAGGACTAAAACAAAAAATGGTGACAACAGCAAATGCTGGCACGGATGCAGAGAAAGTGGATCACTCTTAAACTGCTGGGGAGAGCGTGTACAAGGGCACAGTCACTCTGGAAAACAGTGTAACACTGTCTTAAAAGTTTAACCTACACCTGTCATTCCACCCAGGAGTTGCCCTCCTGGACTTTTATTCTAGGGAAATAAAAACTTACATTCACAAAAACTGATACATGTATGATTATGACAACTTTATTCATAATAACCAAAAACTGGAGGCAACCCAGATGTCCATCAACAGATAAGTGGTTAAACAAACTGGGGTAAATCCATACCATGAAATATTTTTTGGAAATAGAAAGGAATAAACTCTCCATATGAACCACCTACCTGAATGTTCAGAGAATTATATTGAGGGGAAAAGGCATCCTGAAAGGTTAGATACGGTATGCCTCTTTTCACATAGCATTATTGAAATGACAAGGAAATGGAGAACATAGTGATATCCAGAGATTAAGCAGGTGTGGGAAGGAAGTGGGTTTGGCTATAACGTGAGAAATCACTGTGGTATCTGAAATGTTCTGCATCTTGACTTTCTCAATGTCAACATCAGGTTGTGGCCTTGTACTACATGTAGTTTCCTAAGATGCTGCCTTTGAGGATACTTGTAAAGGATGTGCAAGATTTCTCTGTAGTATTTTTTACAACTGTGGATCTACAGTTAGCTGAAAATAAAATTTTAATTTTAAAAATACCACTAACTCCACTCAAAATGGGGTTACATCTTACTTACACTAGCACTTAGTTGTACAGGGAAATTCTGGGAAAGACTGAATAGATTTTAAACTCTGTAATTGCCTACTCTAAGAAGAAATTGGTAAATTAGCCAAAGAGACTTGCCTTGCTAATGACTGCAGGGATTTATTTCATATTATTGACTGGCTTATTAGTAAGCCACGGAAATAACAGAAAATCAAAACGAACAAGGTCTCAATTTGAGTTCTTTTTCTCCCATAGTTGTAGTCTTCCTTAATCAAATCAAATGGAAATTCTAAGTTATCTTGTGGTTCTGGCTACCATAGAGAATCATCTGTTTCTCTTCACATGAACGGTCCAGTTAAAAGGTATATGTCCCAGGATGTTTTTTATAGAACTCAAGTTCAAGATGTGTATTCAATTAACTATGCTATTCCTTCACTCCTCCATTCAGCAGATGCTTAGTGAGTACCTCTTATGTGCCAGGTACTGCACTAGGTACTAGATTTCCAGAAGTGAATCAAAGGAAGGCCTCTAGTTCTTCTAAAAGAAGAGTGAGTGCAGGGAGTATGAATTCTCTCCACCAGCCCCTGTCTGTTCACAGGTGGTGCCCCCCCCCCGTAAGCTCTCATGCTGGTATCACCCTGAGAGTGAAGACCAAGCAACAATGGGGTCTATAGGAACAGCAGGAAGCCCTTATTATTCTACAATTTCTTCTTGTTTCTTAAAATAAATCACCAATGTGTCCTCTTGCTGCCTCCGTATACAGTAGAACTTCCATGCTCAACCACCTGCCTACACTGACCACCTCCTTAAGTTGACCTAATTTTCATAGAGCCGATAGGCACCAGATATACATATCAGTACAGCAGGCCTAGTTCTTTATGTTGACCACTTCCATTTGTTGACCAATTTGTTACAGGCCTTTGGGGGGGGAGGTCAACTTTCAGAGGCTCTTCTGTATATGGCTCTCCTGTATATCAAGTTTTCTTCTAATTCTTCCTCACCTTTACCACATGTCGTGGTTCATGCATAAGTATCATTCCTTTTTAGAGTCTAGATTCTAAATTCTAAATCTAAGTTAGATTTAGGTTTTTAGATTTATTCTTGTTCTGCTGGAGTAGAAGACTGCTCAGTATATTTTAGCCTTCCTTTCTGCTTATGGAAGACTGGGAGGAAGTCCGATTTCAACAGGAGCACTGCGGAAGCCTAAAGGAAACATAACAGGAAAAGAGTGGAGGAAGGAAAAGTACGGGGCGGGCGGGGGGGGGGGGGGGTATCAGCATTAGCTCCAATTTCCCAGGCTCGCATTATGGATGGGAATGTTAGGTTAGCTGCCTCCTTTTAGGAATATTTTACTTTAAATTCTTACTAAATGTAAATTGTGAGGATGCTGAATTCATTAAGACTGCATAAGTGATTTTTGCAACCTAGAATTGGATAAGATACTGATTATGAATAAGAATTTGTTGCAGAGTGGTGTAGAAAGAGCAGTGAGGTGTAGCTGGGCCCCTAAAACCCCTTGACAGGGCTAAGGAAGAACAGCCCATAGCGATAGATTAAATTCGTACCTGAAGAATTGGATGCTTTTTCCTAGAATCATGGAGTAGCTTTGACAAAGCACTTTTTTCCATTTGTAATAAAAGTGCCTTAGTTGTTCCGAGCAGCCAATAGCTACCTTACAACATAGACTCAGGTGGCAGTGACCGTCCACAGGCACCTGCTGCAGCAGGCGACACTAAGGGCTACACCTGATTCCTCTAAAAGAAACTCATACGTATTCATCCTTAAAACCAGAGTCCCCTCTGACTGGCACAAAGGCACTAAACAAAATCCTCTCCCAGTAGGAGGCAGCCGCAGGCAGGGGGGCAGCCCCTCCTCCCTGGATGTTCCCCTCCAGCCAGGCATAGCTCAGTAGGTTCCGTCCTTAACCCCAGTACTAATTCTCTAGGTCTTTATCTGAACTACTTTTAAATTAAATTTAAGCAACTATTTGCTCCATTAATCCATGCAGCCTATTAGCACACTGTGCACTTACTGTACAATATTTCAAATGAAGTAAAACTTCAAAGCCGTTGATAGGTGTGGGGGAAGGGGGGGGGGCTGATATAGCCAGAAGGAAGTCATAATCTCCCAAGGATTTTGAGGGAGAGCTAAACTTAGCGGCAGACTTCACTTTCCATTTCACTTTAAATGTACAGCTACTGGGAGCAGCTTGGGACCCTGCCTTGCGTTGCAGATAAAGCCTTAGGAGTGAGGAGGAGGCTGGATATACCCGGTCAGAATGAATATTTCTGATCATCAGAAATTCTCTTTCCCTGTTTAAGTTACCAAGGAAACCAAGTTCTTGAATATTTTGCTTGAAATGTATATTTTTCCCCTAAAACAGGGGTCCTGTGTGGGATGAGGGGTTCATGTGATGAAGAGACTTAGAGGGCTGAGTGGCAGCAAAGGGGCAGGAACAAAGGACCCCAGGGTCCCAGGGGTTAGTCCAGCAAATTGCGTCTGGTTTCACCGAGATTTTTAAGGGTCCAAGAGTATGAGGCCATTTGGATTGCTCTCTTGGTGAGCACGGAGAAGCACAAAAGATGGGTGCAATTATGAATTGGGCTGCAATAAACATTCTGGTGCAAATATCTTTGTTATAACATGATTTTTTGGTCTTCTGGATATACACCTACTAGAGAAATTGTGGGATCGAATGGCAGGTCTATTTTTAGATCATCTTTCCAAAAGGCACGTATTAGTTTTCATTCCCACAAAAAAACTGGTTAATTTTAATTTATTTTATTATATGGAAATAGTTCATCTGGTAGTAAATTAGTTCATTGACTAAATGACAAAATAAATAAGTTACTTATTATGTGGAAAAAAAGCATTTAACACGTGTCAGAATTGTATCAGATCAAAAAGGTTTTTTCCCTCCCATAGAAGTTCTACTTAGTTCTTCCTAACGACCTTTTAATGACCTCACCTGTCGGTTTAAGTTTGGCTTTCCAAACACAGTTTGGGCAAAATGTCTGCCCCCCCGATTCAGGTCCTAGTCACTGAATGCCTATTCGGTTAAACAGTTAACCAAATTATACAACTTTCAATTAGGTTCTGATAGGTCTCAAGTCAGTCATCACCACTCTACAGAAATGATAGCTATCAAGTGAATAAAAGATTCAACTGAGATAAACAAAACACATCTTTTGACTAATTTTGCTCTATAAGGTGTACTCAGGACAGTGCGATACCTCCCAAAATACTAAACAACTCCCATCTTCATTCATTCAAAAAGTTATAACTGAGCCCTCAGCATGTGCCAGGCCATTCTAGCTGCTGCAGGTACATGAGTAAAGGAGTGAAGATAAAAATTCTTGTCCCCATTGAACAACTGTAGGGAAATACACAATAAATAAAACACATGGGTAAATTTATGCCACATTAGAACGTGGAAAAAGAGCATGAAAGGCAAACAGTGAATGCAGAGGTGGGCGCTGCAACACTAAACAGGGTGGTCAGGGAAGGCCTCACTGCCAACGGGACTTGCTTTTTGAGGCAAGGTCTCACCGTCACCCAGGCTGGGGTCCAGTGGTGTGATCATGGCTCACTGCAGCCTCTGACTCCTGGGCTCAGCCATCCTCCTGCCTCCCAAAGAGCTGAGAATACAGGTGTAATCCACTATGCCTGGCCCCAAGGTGACATCTAAATAAAATACCGAAAGAGGTGAGGAGAAATTCATGTGAATATCTGCTAAGGGGGAGAGCTCCAGAGGGAAAGAAATGTGCAAAAGCGCTGTGGACAGAGCAGGCTTGGCACATTCATAAAGCAAGGGAAGAAGTCCTGGGGGACAATGGGAAGAGCCATATGGGAGGAGACCAGAGAGGCAAGGGGAGGTGGAACAAATAGCACAGGGCCTCACAGCGTGGCTTTACTCTGAGACAGAAAACCGCTGGATGATTTGAGCAGAGGACTGCCACAACGCTACTTAGGTTTTCACAGGATCACGCTGCATTAAGGCTGCAAGAGTGTAAAAGGGCAAGGAGAGCGAGCAGTTTGTTTGGAGGCTATTGCTACTCCAGCCTAGAGAGGAGAGTAGCTTGTGCAAAGGTGTTAGGAGTGGAGGTAGTGAGCTGGATGAGGTATACGAAAAAAACAGAAAATTATGATGATAGAGGGTACAGCTTGAGCGGCTGAAATAACAAGGTTAACATTAATTCTGGCAGGGAAGAGTGGAAGATCACAGGCAAGCTTAGTGGAGGAGTGGTTTGCAGTGCGCTGGAAACCAAGTCAACTCAGTGTTTCAAGGAAGGGGGAGTGGTCAGGTGGGTGTCAATGTAACTGACAGGCCGAGTAACATAAAGACTGAGAAGTGGCCACTGAATTTGGTAACATGAGGATCACTGGCATCTTGATAGAGGGGTTTTGGCAGAGTGGTTGGGGAGGAAGCCTGGTTGCAGTGGGGTTAGCAGAGAATGGGAGAGGAGCTGCACCAAGAGCGGAAAACTCTTTCAGGGAGCTCTGACTACAAAGGAGGGTAGAATAATGGGCAGGCGACAGGAGGAGGAAGTGGGGTAGTGGACGAGAAAGCTTGTTTTTTAAGATGAATGAAAACAGCAAGTTACTATACTGCTGAAATGATTCAATAGGCAGCAAAAAAAATGTGGTAACACAAGAAATGGTAGAATTGCCAGGGCTGTGGCCCCTTGGTAAGCAAGAGGGAATGGGATCTGTGTGCAGGGGAGGGACCAGCCCTGGGCGGGGACATGGTCAGCTCTTGCAGCAAAGGCAGCGGAGGAGGCAGACACCTAGGCAGGACACAAGGCGGGGGCTGCTGAGGGTTTCCATCTTCTGACTGCTTCTTATTCCACGGAGAAAACTGAGGCAAAGTCTTCAGCTGAGAGCCGTCGCAGGTTTACGGAGAGGGAACGAAATTGCAATTCAGGCTTGTGGGGCGAGGGCCTGGGGAGGGAACGGTGATGTGCCTGCAGGCAGCACTGGAGGGTCGCTGGAGGCTCTGCAGTCTGCACAAGAGAAATTCTCGGTTCTAAAAATAGAAGGAAGCTGTCCACCTTCCACAGTATTTTAGAAAAATCAAAACCTTTCATGTTGGAATTGTTACTATTTCATGGGGTTGTAGCATCTAAGCAGCTAAGAGAGAAAAACTGATACAAAGATGATTCAAAAACTAGACTACACATTTTTTCATGCTTAAAATATGACTTTAGATTCAGCGGAGGTACAGTGTGGGACAGAACAGATCTTTCCCACAGGGGCAGAGCAGGCTGGCCTCCTTCCTCTGGCGGGAACAGCCCGAGCTGTGCAGTGGAGCAGGCCAGTGGACGTCAGAAGGTCCCTACAAGACACAGGGCACCAGCCCACTTATCTTTTGTTGCTCCTTATATTTAACTAAGGAATAACAAAAATAAAACCCAGACTTGCACTGATAGTATATAAATAAGGAATGAATTTCTTTTCCTTTATGACTGCTGGTTTAAAGTATGAGGCTCTATTCATATCTTTCCCAATGTAGACATGGACCGTTCCCTCCATAGATACTTGTTACTATGTTTAACTAAACTATAAACACACCAGAAACAAAGTGCCCACAGACAGGGGCAAGCAGATGAGTATGACTAAGGGTGAATACCCACAGAAGGTGAATGAGGCTTCAGTTCTGTTCTCACTTTCTCTGTAGAGGACAACTCATCTAAGCTGCAGGGGTCATCCCAGAAGCATCAGGGGGGCACAGGCTTCTGCTGGGAGCACAGCACCACACCACTGAGTCTGCCTGCCTCCTTTCCTTTCTATGCACCCAGAATCACAGGCAAGACACTAAACCTCTTCAATGCTCAGTTTCTCCATCTGCAAAATGGGCAAGAAACTTCATTAAATCTCCTCTGAAGGTTATTGGTGAATGTTGTGTCTTCATTTTCATTAATTCATGGCCTTAAATATTCATTAAAAATTTTCCTATAAGTCTAAAGAAATAAGCATAAGCTGTCCTACAAGTCCCATAAATTAGACATTTTCTCAGAAAATGTCATTGACAACTTGAGTTCTTCCACTGACAGCCTTCACTTATAGAAAATTATAGCCAAAAAATTTAAGGTATCTCAAGCTCTCCGAAATCCTTTATAAAAATGTGACTCAGTCATATACAAATAAATATGTATATATATACAAATTAAAGAATAAATTCTACCAATAGCTCCCTAAAGTGGATAAGAAAGATTTCACCTACAAGTTAAATGTAATATGTCAAAGCAGTGCTTTATATCTGTATATATAAGCCACATGTATAAACATCAACCTTTTTAGATAATGTAGACAAACAGAATTATAAACAAATCAATCTTATTTTTAGGCTGACATTTTATTTTATAACACTTGACCTCTTTAGTCCAATCCAATCATTATCTGCCCATGCTTAAGTTTTACAAGCATATGAGATCATATATTTTATTGTTTTCTATTCGTAGCTGAAATATAGCAGATACTTTTTAATGTTAAACATCTGACAAAATGCCCAGGGTCTGATATAAACTAAAATAACTCTCTTGTACTGATGGGAGCCACATTAAGTTACCACTGTGCACTCATTCTAACATTACCTAGGCGCCTACTATATTCTGGGCGTGAATGAAAGAGCAAGAGGCACACAATGTACTGGAGGAGATGGAGCAAAAAAAAACAATGTAATACCGTGTTTCCCCCAAAATAAGACCTACCCCAAAAATAAGCGCTAGCAGGATTTCTATCCATTTGTTAAATATAAGCCCTACCCGGTAATAAGACCTAGTGACAGGCGTGTGACCGTCTTAGGCATCCTATTGGACACGTGCGAACGGCTAGGGGAAAAGAGTTCATGCATCACTAGCGTCAGCCCCACCAACAAGGCCGGCTCCCCCTGTCAGGTTCCAGAAGAAGATGGCTTAACTGTATTTGAATAAATGTAGACTGTTGTATTATACTTAATAAAAATAAGACATCCTCTGAAAATAAGCCCTAGTGTGTCTTCTTGAGAATAAATAAATAAAGACAGTGTCTTATTTTCCGGGAAACATATTAGTTACAGTTCAAAATGTCACGTCAGGATGAATGCTGATAATAGAACAACTTGCCTGCTATGGAAATAAAGATCACAAAGAACTAACCTGATGAAAGCAGCGTAAGATAAAATATTCAGTATCTTTAAAATATTTCATTCTTTTGAA
>CAUYQV010090015.1:0-17389 GCA_963574575.1 Galagoides demidoff
GCTTGAGCACAGGTGTTGGAGGTTGCTGTGAGCTGTGATGCCACAGCACTCTACCCAGGGGGATAGCTTGAGGCTCTGTCTCAAAAAAAAAAAAAAAAGACACAGCTGGAGACACACTTGGCCTGATAAGGGAGGGTAGGGAGCTACAAGGAGGAACATTAACTAGGAGGAGCTGGGGAGGGGGGCATTCCCAGGGGACTGGATTTGAGCTTGTTGCTTGATCAAGAGGTCTGGAACCTGAGGCTGCATGAGAGAGAGTTTATTAACTTGAGGGCATTCTCTCAGGATACAGGAGTCAACATTCTGGTAAAGACCTCAAAAGCCTACTGAAAACAATGGGCCGCAGTTGAAATGCTTGCATTACTGTGGTAGATGATGGAAGAAGGATTAAAAAACTCAGAAGTAAGAATTCTGTATAAGCTATGCAAGGTCAGAAAGCCCATCCAAGGAGCATGTTCCATAGCCATGTCCAGGAAACACATCTACCCCAGGTGAGAGACACACCAATATCACTGAGAAGTTTAGTGGTAGCTGAAAGACTGAAAGTATACAAAGGATGTCTGGAAAGTATCCAGCCATCTATTATGAAAACTAGTATTAACAATGGCTGGACTTTCTTGATACTGCTTGTATATGAACAGGGACCCCTATTTCTGCTGCAAACGTCTTGGAAAGACAAAATGTAATCTTTTTTTTTTTTGAGACAGAGCCTCAAGCTGTCCCCCTGGGTAGAGTGCCATGGCATCTCAGCTCACAGCAACCTCCAACTCCTGGGCTCAAGCGAGTCTCCTGCCTCAGCCTCCCAAGTAGCTGGGACCACAGGCACCCACCACAATGACCGGCTATTTTTTGGTAGCAGCCATCATTGTTGTTTGGCGGGCCTGGGCTGGATTCAAACCCGCCACCTTGGGTGTATGTGGCTGGCGCCTTAGCCACTTGAGCCACAGGTGCCAAGCCACAAAATGTAATCTTTATAGCAATTGGCCAAGAATAGTTAGAGCTTGGCCAATAATGGCCAGCTTCCCTATTTTTATGTCTAATTTCAACTCAGGACCAACCACAAAAAGCCAAAGATGTTCCTCAAACCAATCTCATAGGATACTCTGCTTCTAGTTAGCTGCCTCTGGCTTCCCCAAGCCAACAATTTCCCATCAGAATATACTTGAAGCCTTTCCTTACTCTTCATTATAAAGCTTTCACTCCCCTGCCAGCCTTTGAGTGTATGCCAAACACAAGTGACGGTGACTGAATCCCTTGTTGTAGCAAGCTCTGAATAAATCCCCCTATCACTTGGTGGTCTTTAGCTATTTCCATATGGCTCTTCTCTGCAGGCAAATGCTGATGGCAGGAAAGGCTGTCATAACTTCACAGATACTAACAAGGATTATGGAGGTCCCAAGCTATAGACAGGCCAGGTGGTGGCACTTCATTGCCAGAAGCTGGGAGGTGACAATTTTTGGAAAAACAGCCAGGGTTGAATGGCAGCCAAGGAGGCTAAACCTACCAAGAGTTGTGGAGAAATAGTTAATAGAATATAAGTAACAATGTCAAGGTGAAAGAGAAAAGAAGTAAAAAATGGTATTGATCAAGTCAATACATGTACTTAATTGAGAAAAGCAATCATGCTCGGTGCCTGCAGCTCAGCGGCTAGGGTGCAAGCCACATACACAGGGGCTGGTAGGTTTGAAACTAGCCTGGGCCTTCCAAACAATAACAACAACAAATAGCCAGGCATTGTGGTAGGTGCCTATAGTCCCAGCTACTTAGGAGGCTGAGGCAAGAGATCGCTTGAGCCCAGCGTTTAAGGTTGCTGTGAGCTCTGATGCTACAGCACTCTATTGATGCCACAGCACTCTACTGAGGGTGACATAGTGAGAATAGTGCACCTGGTTATCCACTTTGTGAGGATTAATAAATGGCTCAACATCTCAAAAAAAAATAAAGAAAAGCAATCATAGAAAATTAGGAAACTAAGAGAGGTCATCTCAATAAAAAGTCATGATTTCAGACCCAGACTTCAGGGCCTAAAAGGGTACCTGGATATGGTGGAAAGGTCTCTGCATCACCATGGCAAGTATGTATGGTGATAATTCCTCTAACTCTTCCACAGCAGGAGCAATGGCTATTTATTTGAGTAATTATATAATAGACTCACTAAACTCACTGAATTATACCATAGCCTCTCTGAGTAGTCTTTTTCCCAGTTGCTAAGTATGTAACTATAATTGACAAGCTTGGGAATTGGGTCTTTATCCTGTGGAGTCAGAATGATGATAGTGAGGAGGGCCAAGGAAAAGCTTTGGAAACTGCCTGCCCACATCCCTAGCCAAGACAGCAAATAAAAAAGCAATGTCACATCAGGGCTGGTGGAGATTAGTGCCCCTTAAGGATTTCAAAGCTGTAGGAGTGGTGGTCCCCATATATCTCCGTTAAGTTAACTAGTCCCCGGCAGAAACTGGAGGGATCCTGGAGAATGACTGTAGTCTACTGTAGCCTAGACTGCAGTGACTATGGCAGAGTGAATCTAATTTGCTAGAGCAGATTAATAGGACTTTGCTACACAATATGTCATTAATTTGGTGATGTGATCCTTTTCTTTCCTCAGTGAAGAGGGTGGAAATAGTTTGAATTCACAAACAAGAATGAAAAAGCAATGTACATAAGTTTTGGTCCAGGACTATTTTTCAGTCTCCTGCTCCATGCTGTAATATGATTATCTGAAAAGATCTAGACTGTTGAGACGCCCTACAGAGTATCACTGTGCTGGTTGGCAGTATGTGCAAGAGGATTTAGTATGCTGGAGGCTGTGGAGCTCAGTCCAGAGGGTGGTAGATGAGTTCTGCAAAGACTCAAGGACCTGTGACTTTGGTAAAATTTTCAGGAGTCCAGTGGTCCCAGGGGCATGCTAGAACATCTCCAAATATAAGACAACTCTCTTTCACTGTCACAAAGAAGGAAAAACATGTCTGCTAGGTCTTTTTAGGTACTGGAGGAACACATTCTGCATCTAGGAATACTGTTCCAGCCTGTATGTCATGAGAACCCAAAGGCTGTTGGTTTTCAGAGTGGATTAGAGTGGAAAGGACTCTGCAGCAGGTTCAAACAGTGGTATAAGCTGCTTAGTCATGTGGGAATACATGGGTATAATATGTAGGCCTAAGTGATCATGCATCTGGAACTGCCTATGGTGAGTTAGGTTCTATTGGGCCCTTAATTTTATGCAGTTGGGTGAGTCCGGCAGCAAGCCATCATAAGACGGAAATGGTACATCCAGGATCAAGCACCAGAGAGCACGAGTAGCCTGGACTCCACGTCACCCAGCATGATTGCACTCCACCTATCCCTTAGCTTAAAACTATGGCCATATGGTGGGAGGATGAGGTAGGGAGATGGTACCTACAACCAGCTGAAGGAGAAGGAAAACCCCTGAGGTTGGTTTGTGGCTGGGTTGGCTTGGTCTATGAATGCAAACTAAAAACAGATGGCAGTAGCAACACGGCCACATGCAGAGGAGACCTTGAAAGGTAATGTTGAGGAAAACAAATCTTCCCATAGTAGAGCTTTGAATAGTGCACGTGGTTATCAACTTTGTGAGGGTTAATAAATGGCTTGAGATCAGAATATGTATATATATTTTGGGCGGTGATGAATGGCCAGTCAGTTGGTCTAAGATCTAGAATTATGTGGCTAGACCTACGGAAGTTGGCGTAAAGTGTGACTTTTATGTCTTGTGTTCATTACAACTCACCAGGAAGCATTGAAATGGCACTGAAGCAAACAAGTAGACAAACTGACTCAGCTGACATCAGCCACCCTCTGTCATTAGACACTACAGAACTGTATTCCAGCCAGCTACTTGGTAGCAAGGTAACTGACTACCACGGGCCCTTTTTGTCCTGGTAACATCAGTGATTTTCTCAATAGTAATAGATATTTATTCCAGATATGAGTTTGTTTTTCCTGTCCACAGTGCCTCAGCTACAACCAATATCTGGAGGCCTCCATTTGACAAATGAGGGAAACGGGAGAGCAGGGCCCTTGTCATGGGATCTACTGGTTATATGGCATGCTATGCCATCAGAAGGTGCCACCTTACCAGAGCACTGGAGTGGCCTGGTGAAGACACAGCTCAAGTGCCACCCTGGGGGACTACTCCGCATGGATAGAGTCCCTTGACTAGAAATATAAGGGAAGATTCTTGGCTTGCTATTTTACTGCAGACTAGACTATTGACATTCTTGGGAAATAAGCTCATTATCCCTCCTCTGGAATATGATTTCCCTCATACAATGCAATACTACCTCAGAAGTAAATAATCATTTCACATTCAATGATGAGAGAACCACAAGGCCAAGTGAAGGTGCCAATATCAGTGAGTGTCCTCACGTTGATTCTCCAAACTCTTCCTCTGTTATTGCTCTAGGTGGGACCATGCTACATCTGCACAGTTCTGGGTGACATAAACCACATAAGATGATGACATGTTTTAGAATTTTAGGGTCATCCAGAAGTGCCTGACACCATAAATGTTATATTTGCCGAAGTTAAGGTTCTACTGAATTGTGATTGCAATTTTTTTTGATTAAATGACCTTTTCAACGGAGTAGCTTTCCCTACAGTCACAATAATCTTACAGTTCAGATCTTCCATGCATTCCATTTGGAAGAATCATTTCCCTCTTTGCATTCAGGTCTTTTGTAATATTATGTATTTTAGAGAATAAAATAAATGTGTGTGATGCAAATAATGGCAAGTGGGAACAATGTATTTAATATGTGTAAATACAACTTGATGGTACAACACACATGTCTACGGCATGCTTCATCTTCTTATTAGGGAACAGAATTACTTATTCTGTGACAGTAAGTCCCATATTCAGTATTCATTTGGATCTTACAATTATTAGAAATGCATCTTTACTTTCAAAATGATTGCCTTGTTTTGAACCCAGCGTGTGTAAGTTATTATTAATCCAAAACCCAGAAGGAAGCACTTATCTTTACATATGTGGTTATTTGGTTGGAAAAAGGTAGAATCAATATCAAATGGCTTTTAAAGAGAATGATTATACATGTATTCTTAAAGGAATCTGAAGGAGTGTGATGCTGCAAAGAGACATAAAGACTACTTAGGAAAATTACACATTAATTAGCCAAATTAGTATCAAAGAAATGGCTTACCTTTTCGAAAAAGGTTCTATTGAACCATTGTAGTATACACATATTTTATTTGTTATTATTCAGTGCTAAGTATTTTCAGTGGGTTATTTAAAAACTTAAAAATTTCCAATTGTACCATTATTCTGCGAAAGAAGATGGTTAGTGAAACAAACAATTCCGTAAATATATGTACACACAAAGACAGAGAAAACATGCATGAGAAGAGTCAGAGCACACTAACGAGTTGGAATAGGACTCTTTTTTCATTAATGACTATTTCAGAACCAACTATGGATTGTAGAAAGTAATCTACTTAAGGTTAATGTCAAATGCTAATGAAGAACCACAGGGCTCTAGCTTAAGAGAAAGTCACATGGCCTCATTTTAACTGAGGAGGTAAGAAGGAAGAGGGAGACAATCTCAGACAATATGTGGTTGTAAAGAGAATAAGACTTTTTTTTTTTTCAATTCGGTCAGGGTGGGGTTTGAACCTGCCACCCTCGGTATATGGGGCCAGTGCCCTACCCACTGAGCCACAGGTGCCACCCAAAATAAGAGTTTTTTAAAAGTTTTATTTTTTTTTAAATTTCAAATCAATATGAGGGTACAAATGTTTAGGTTATATTGTTTTTAATTCTAAGATAAAGTTTAAGTTGTAGTTGAGCTCCTCACTCGGGGGCATGCTGAACCTCCTTATGTTGTGCACGTTAGCTAAGATCCTGCCAATTGCCCTCCCCCCTCCTTATCCCCTCTCTCTCCTCCTCCCTCCCTCATGCTAGACTCTACTAGTGTTTTTTCTTTCCTATGGGTTGTGCAGTTGTTTATATATGCTTTTATAATAGTATTGAGCACATTGGATACTTTTTCCTCTTCTTGCGATACTTTACTAAGAAGAATGTGTTTCAGCTCCATCTAGGTAAACACAAAAGATGTAAAGTCTCCATCTTTAATGTCTGAATAGTACTCCATGGTATGCATATGCCACAGTTTGTTAATTCATTCAGGGGTTGATGGGCACTTGGGTTGCTTCCACATCTTGGCAATTGCAAATTGAGCTGCAATATATGTTCTGGTGCAAATGTCCTTGTGGTAAAATGATTTTTGTTTTTCCGGGTAGATACATAGTAATGAGATTGTGGGTTGACTTTTAGTTCTTGGAGCATTCTTCATATTTTTTTCCACAGAAGCTGTATTAGTTGCAATCCAACCAGAAGTGCAAAAGTGTACCCTTCTTTCCACATCCACGCCAGCATCTTCAGATTTGGGACTTTGTGATGTGGGCTACTTTCCATGGAGTTAGGTGGTAGAAGATAAGGCATTTTTTAAAATTATAACTGAATAACCAACTCTGTCTTAAGATAGCGAAGATAAATTCTCTATCCAGAATTGCTGCCTCTAAAGGGGACTTTCTTGACAGAGAGGGCCAGGTATTGAGATCAAAGGAAATCTGTCCAGCTCTGGAGAGTACAATCCATTTTCTATAAGCTGGCTAGCTGAGCACCTACTGTGTGCTAGATATCCTGCTTACAGAAATAAATTAATGGAGGAAACTAACTTTTTCTTTGAGCTCCTACTTTGTGTTAAGCCCTTGGCAGGAATTCTGTGAAGTAAGCAGTAAGGTTACCATTTTTCCATGTATGGAAATGGGGGTTTGGAGAGATGAAGCAGGATGCTCTAAGCCTCATAGCCAGTAGGTGACAACCATAAGATCCACTTCACAGAGCTGTTGTTAAAGCAAAACCGGGCATGGTGACTCACACCTGTAATCCTAGCACTTTGGATCACCCAAGCTCAGGAGTTTGAGACTACCCTGAACAAGAGTGAGACCTTGTCTCTACTAAAAATAGAAAAAAACTAGCCAGGTATTGTGGCATGCACCTGTAGTCCCAGCTACTTGGGAGGCTGAGGCAAGACAATTGCTTGAGAGTTTGAAGCTGCTTTGAGCTATGAAGCCATGGTACTCTACCCAGGGCAACAAAATGAGACTCTGCCCCCCCCCCCCCAAAAAAAAGAGAAAAGTCCTTGCTGCAAAGCATAAGTTAAAAAAAAATTGCTTCCAGGTACATTATCAATATGTATTTGGGAGTAATTTTATCTGAATGCTGTTTTCAGGCTGTGTCATTCAATAATCACCTGATTATAGCACGTTAATATTAGGAATGTCCCAGAAGTTTTAGGTTAAGCATTTAGATTATGCACAGCAGCATTAGATTATGCTGCTGTGATAATCTGTAGCCTTTGAGATTGGAGTCCATGACTGACACCAGCAAGGTGAACTTTCACTGCTTCACAGTTTGCCTCCTTCCTCACTGAACACTAAGCGAAGATCCAGGTTTCACTCTTTAGCTGAAGAGCTCATCATTCATTCATTAGTGGGAATCATCAATGAGGGTGCAAAAATCAGAATTTTACCTTAGATCAGTAAGTTTGAAAAGAGTGGCTTTTGAATATCTATCTGAAATCTACAAATATATTTTTTATTTGTTCCTACATTTGTGCGGGTACATACACTCCAGTCAAAGGTTTTATTAATCAATATTTAGCTTATCAGTGATGAACTCTGATTTCTATTCTATTCTCTCCTATTCCATTCTAACCCTATCCCATTGAAAAATGCTTATCACAATCCACTAAACTGATTTAAGGATATGGGGTTAGGGATATGGTCACATTTTGAAAAAAAAATTTTTCTTTTAGACATTTAAAATTGAGGTCACTATATGAATGAATTTTGAACCTCTTACACTGCCTAGCATGGTACTAAAAAAGGATCTGGTGTGGTAATTGCCCCAGTTTTTTACCCTTCCCCCGTGTCCACATTCTTTACTACCTAACTTTATAGTGTATATCTATTTTGATGCTGGCCTGTGTCATGTGACTTGTTTTGGCCAACAGGAGTTCAGTAAACATGATGCAATTAGAAACAAAAAATGCACGTGTGCTTAGGATTTTTTTGCTCTTGGTAGTAGAAACAAGCTTGACTGGTTGCTAAAGACGCATGTCAGAACTGCCTGCCTCCAGGCACCCTAGCTAAGGCTGTCTGACATTAGCCCACCGCCAGCCAACACTCCCCTGTGAGTGATCCCAGCCAAGATGAGCAGAGGTCTCCCAGCCATCTAGCCAACCACCCCAGACAGGTGAAAAATAAACATTTATTGTTGAATTTCACTAAGGAGTTTTGTTTTGTTACGTTTTATTACTGTGCAAGCAGATAACATACACCTGGCAATACTCAGCATACACTACTGTTCATGTGTGAGGTCTCTGTAACGTGAAATCTAGCAGAATCAGTTAAGGACTCCCCCATCCTGTCTCATTCCCACAAAAGCTTCAAAATATATCCCACTGGTTTCTGAGGTTAGCTGCTTCTAGGTATTTCCACTTGAAGAAACAAATAGCAGTTCTTAAACTTTAGTGTCTGTCAAATCACTGGATTTTCTGACTTAGAACCTAAGCTAAGGTGTGAGAGCTGCTGACTTAGTGGATTTTTAAAGTCTTTTTAGACTTGGAAGCAAAAGAATTAATTGATAAAGACCAATGGGTGTGGCTGGGCACAGTGGTTCATGCCTGTAATCCTAGCAAAAATCAGAGGCTGACGCAGGGGGATTGCCTGAGCTCACAGGTTTGAGACCAGCTTGAAAAAGTGTGAGACCTCCCCCCACACTGCGTCCCTTTTTTTATTGAGACAGAGTCTCACTGTCACCCTTGGTAGAGTGCCGTGGTGTGACAGCAACTTCAAACTCTTGGGCTTAGGCGATTCTCTTGCATCAACTTCCCAAGTAGCTGGAACTACAGGCATCCACCATAAACCAGGCTATTTTTTGGTTGCAGTTGTCGTTGTTTAGCAGGCCTGGCCTGGGCTCAAACCTGCCAGCTTCGGGCACCCCACTCATAGCCTACTTGGTGTAGGCTACCAGTGCCGAGCCCCCCCCAATCTTAAAAAAAAATAGCTGATCATTGTGGCAGGTGCCTGTCCCAGCTACTTGGGAGGCCAAGGCAAGAGAATTGCTTAAGCCCAAGAGTTTGAGGTTGCTGTGAGCTGTGATTCCATAGCACTCTACCAGGGGTGACATAGTGAGACTCTGTCTCAAAAAAAAAAAAAAAGGAAAAGGCATGGGGTAAGATAATAGGTCCTCAGTTCACCGCTTGCCTGTAGAAAATTTACAGGAGCAGACGAAGAGAAAACAAAGAGAAAAACACAACTTTCTTGGGGGAGGGGATGGACGCTTTTCCTTTGGGATGTATTATGTACCTGTAGATTGCTTTTCTTGGAGTCTCAACTTGCCTCAGCAGAGGTGTCCTGCAGATATCACTCTTCTCTCTCAGGTGGGCTCCCAATCTTCAACTTTATTGGGTATTTTCCAGACATTATCCTTCCCTCTGGATGGGAGCTTCTGTTGGAGGCTGGCGCCTGTTGGCCATCTTGTCCCTTCTCGCTCAAACCTAGTATATGGTATGAGGTAATCATATAATTGTTAGATTAAATTGAGACATCAACTTTTCTCCTTTACAAGTACATTATCCCACTGTGTCTCTACAAACTCTCAAGTAAGTCTGTGACTTGCCTGGACTAAACAGGACCATTCTCTCTTTCTATGCTGTCTCACTCCAAGTATTCACCACCACGATCTTTAATCGTCTGTGAATGCATAAGCTTTAAGGATATTTTCAAGATTAACATAATATTATTTTGGCAGGAGTTGTGGGCATGTTTGTGGGTGGGGGGTGATCCTTGCTCCTATATATCTCTTTAGCATGAAAACAGCTTAGTTTATTTTACTCCTATTTTATTCCCTTAGGATCCAGGAAAAACACTCAAGGAGAAAAAGGACATTATTTCACTCTGAGAGCTAAGGATGATGGAAACTTGGAAATGAAAGCAAGTATGTGTAGGTACATAGGTCATGAATTTTGAAAGTCTAAAGTACCTCTGGTTTATTCATCTAAAATGAAAATAGTCTTCAACCATCAAAATCATGTTTATGGCTTATTTGGGAAGATTTATCTTAAAACCAGATATAGATTATGGAAGAAAACCAGGATCTTGGACAGTTAAATCCACTTGGGGTCAAAGGCAAAATTTCTGGGAGATCAAAGTTTTACTTATCAAGCCTGTACTATTTAGATTGGGGGAATATAGAAGAAATAACTTGGAATATTTTTCTACAAGTAACTATGTGTTATCAGCTTTAGATAAAAAAGCTAAGAACTTTATTCAAGAGAATAATTACTTATATCCCTAGAGTTTGCTTACATAAATTCAAAGGCCAAATTTATAGCTTCTATGATGTACTATTAAATTATTTTTTTCAAAATCTGTTCAAAGTGGAATACTTATTAGATT
Source organism: Galagoides demidoff (assembly GCA_963574575.1). Taxonomy (NCBI): domain Eukaryota; kingdom Metazoa; phylum Chordata; class Mammalia; order Primates; family Galagidae; genus Galagoides; species Galagoides demidoff. The sequence goes on from CAUYQV010090015.1 coordinate 10,504, forward strand.
TCTGCTTGTTCGTTCATTTGCCTGTGCTGTTGAGTGCCTATTTTAGATTATGTTCTGTAAGATCTTGGGAATACAGTGATGGACAAGATTGTCCCTGTTCTCATTGAACTTATAGTTTAGAAAGGAAGATAGTCATCAAATAAGTAACCAGCATAATGATTTCATTCCAACAAGAAGAAAATTACAGTGTGCAATAGATGTCATTAATAAGGGAAGTGACTTGTCTGGAGGTTAGTATAGTTGTTCTAAGGAAATGATATTTAAATTAGCATTAGTGGGATTAATAGGTATTAACTCACATATTATTTTGCAAAAGTACTTTTTAATCAAATCATTAGAAGTTGATATTTTTGGAGGAACCAATTCTGTGTGACTGGGTATCTAGGAGGTATGCATACAATTTAATTTAGGAAATCAGTAATTCTGTATATTCATAGAAGCCAAAGGTTAACAGCAAAAGTAGCAAGAATGACTCAAAAGATCATACTCATTCACTCAACAAATATATGCGCTAGGATATAGCAGCCAACCAAACAGCCAGAAATCCCTGTCTTCATGGAGCTTGAACTCTAGTGGAGCAGATGATCAAAAACAAGATAAATAAGTAATGTGTATAGCATGTTAGCTATTAATAACTGTTCTGGAGGAAAAACAAAGCAGATAGGGAGTTAGGGAGTGCAGGCGGTTGCAAATTTACCATAGCCTCATTCAGTATAATGCTGTTGGAAGAAAATGTGCTCTGATTCTACTCACAGAATAGCTACTTGAATTGCAGTTGGCTGGGGCTAGTACCATATTTGAATGCTCACTGGAATTCTTCAGAGCTGTCATCCCTAAATTACGGTGAGGAGGCACTAATGTCATTTTTCTCACGACTTGTGATTTGCAGACTTCAGAGAAGGAAAGGTGCTGGCAGAGAAGTCCTTGACTGCAGCAGAGTGAGAGCCCTGTCTATTGGCTGAGGGCCTTTGTGTGTCTGCAGACTCAGGGGATGTGCTGGGGAGCTGGGCCTCTGCCTGACAGATCTCCAGACAAACTCTGGCTTTCATTCACAAGCTGTATTTTCCTTGAGAAACAAATGCGCCCCTCTGATCCTTAGTTTCCTTATTTGTAAAATAAATAGGTTGGACTAGATCTCTAAAAATCTTTCAAACCTGAATACTTCTTGAGCTGAAAGGCTCAGGGGTGCCAGCTGTGGCCTTTGAAAAGATTCTGGATATGATATTTTGTGTGTATTGCTTCATGACCCTCTGCCACAGGTAAAGAATATATTGCACAGCCCTCAGCAATTTTAAAGGTGACTATTGTTGCCATTCCCACTTTACAAATGACAAATGCCCAAGGACATACAGATAGTAAGGAATAGAGTTAGGATTAATCCAGGCAGTCCATGTCATGGGCTCTAAACATCTTTTGAATACACACATCCCATTAATAAAATAATTTTGTATTTATCTCAATGTGTGTTTATTTATTGATTGAACATCATATGTATAAATTAATGTAATAATAGTGTATACATTATAAAATAGGCATAAAATAGAAAACAAAAAGAATGAGCTAAAGATAAAATGTTTTAATAATACAACTGTTTCTTTAACCATGGAAAAATTTTTGCTTTCATAAATGTGTTTGAATATGCTTTGTTATTTTTTGTTTCAAACCACAGCCTACGCTGCATGATTCAGCTATTCAAAGATCTGTTTCTAAGTTCTTAGCTGAAAAAAATACCTCACAAAGATACTTGGATTCTTATGAGAGAAGTACATCATTAGCTACTCTTAATTATGATACGTGTTTGTCAGTCAACCAATCTAATACAAGGGGGTTTGAAATTTTTATTGTTTAAAATTTTCATAATTCCCAATTTGATTAGATGCTCCTGCATTCCCCAGAGGGGTGCAGTTTTACACTTTAATAGATGGTGTTAAAACAAAGTAATATGTTATTTTGAGGGTGTTGACATGGGTTAGAATATCATTTCTACTTTTGTTTTCTTCTTTGGGACAGATTTTAGAATGCTCACTGAAATTTCTCCTTAGGCTGATTTCCCCAGAAAGCAGAACCTGAGTTTTATTTGGAAGTATACAATTCCAGGGTGTAGGAGGGAGGGACAAGAGGAGGGAGAGCTGTTGAGGACATACTAGGAAGTTGGCCACTGTCTCCTAGGCTGTAGATGACTTCTTCTCAGGACAGTCCTTCCGGGAAAATAAATATTCTCTATCTCCTATCCTCCATTGTTCAAAACTTTACCCCACTTTTGAGTTTCATTTGTGTGGATACTCAGGGGACCCCTGTAACCTTTTACCCTCTAAGTCAACAGGAAAAACTTGGGGTGGAGAAGAAGAAAGAGATCTCACGCAGGAGGGAGCCGGGGAGTTACCAGCTTGTGTTTGCTTGCATGAGATGAGATCAGGAGCAATGCACTCCACATGGCAGCACCACAGGGCAGGAGTGAGGTGGGTCAGAGAGAGTTGAATTGACACCAGAAAGGCAATCGACAGACACACTTAAATGATGTCAATGACAACAGAAACCACATACTCATAACTATGCAAACATTAAAAAAAATCATTTTCAAAATGCTTTTTCCTAAGCACTTTTTTTTTCTTAAGTATTTACTTTTAATTCATTGTTAAAACATCACCTGTATCTACCTTGGTACAGTGAACTGCAGCATGGTGCAATATATCAAAGTCACAGAATAAGGTTGTGGCTCCACCGTGAGCTACTAGAGTGAACCCTTTCCTTGCTCCAGGATGCAAACTCACTGTACTTAAGTGCCCAGCAACCAGCCTGACTCATGCACGTAGCTCAATCTATGTATTAAATATTGACAAAACAATAGTGGCATTAAGTTATATATTAAATATTGGGATAAAAATTTCTTATTTTTTGATTGAAAATGAATGAAAAAAGATGTTCTGATATTTTCTAAAAGAAATTCTACTACTGTATTTCCTCCAGACAGTGGATTGTCTTACTCTAGACTTTCGTAATGAGCAGTCTAGATCTTCTAAGACATAAGAGAATTAAGTAACTACAATAATGGATATATTAACATGTTAACATGTGTGTATAGTATAGAGTGTGAGAACATGAGCTTTGTGGGCACAGGCTTTGGTCTCAAGGCTGCTCCTACAGCCTTGGTCAAGTTTAGGGTAGTCTTGGTCAAGCTGCTTAACTTCACTTCCTCCATCTGAAAATGGGCACTTAATAAATTCTCAATAAAAGAAAGCTGCCCTTATAATAGTAGTTGTTTATGTAAGAAGCAGGGAGAGCTGATTCTGTAGCTGACTGCTATGACGCTGCCATCTTAACCTAAGGTTTACAATGTACCAGGAAAATGAGTTTTCTGTCACTCTCCCTAGCAGCAAGGGAGACTTTTTCCCAGCAGCAAGACTCTTTCCTAGCAGCAATACTGTTGGTAGGACAGTAGGCAGAAATTCATGCACGTGAAATTACATTATTTATAATCTACATTTACTTAGCTCAAAAGCTCTGGAATATGGAATTCAAATTCTTTTCCTTATTATTCCTTATTATTCTCATGTTTTGTTTATCATAAAATTCCTTCCAAAGTTTCTCCTCAGACCTTCCCTTAAGATGGAGAAACCCTAAATCCATGTTGCTTTGGCTATAATTACTGTTTATTTCAAATGTTTAGAGGTGGAGGTAAGATGGTGGATTGCAGCCAGCTTTCCACAGAGGCTCCCGTCCAGAAGGAGAGTTAAAAGACAGAAGTTTAGCAAGTAAACCGATGGTTTGGAGCTGGGCCAAGAGAGAAGGTTGAAGAACGCATATCAACCCTGCTGAGTTGAGCTGCGACACCAAAGATACAAACAAAAGGTACTGAATCCATCGCCAAGTGGACAGGAGTCTCCTCCCCCATGAGAAGGACTTGCAGTAAACTGCATACAAACAAGCCAGCAGATATCAAACATCCTCCCATTCCATCCCACCAGAGAGATCCTCTAAAAACTGGACCTCCTACCCATACTAGGGTGCCATGGCACTCTCCTGCCAGGCATAAAACTGTATAAAACTGCATAAATTCTCTACCTGCAACTCTGAACTCCCAGCACTCCCTTTCACTCTCACCCCAAGGTCTGGAAGCCTGTCCTCCATGGAGTCCAGATTCTTGGGCATTTTCTTGAGAGGTGTGGACAGGGGAAGGGCCCTTGCTCAGCTGTGCTGATTCTGTGGCACAGGAGTAAGAAGAGGACGGTCAGCTGAGAGAGAACCATATAGGAGCAGTGGTGGTGCCCCTAGGCGTAGAACAACAGCAGCAGTAGGAACAATAAGGCTCATGCCCCTGGGGAGGTTATCCTGGACAGATATGCCCTGTCTCACTGGGCAACAAGAGGAAGCCAGGCACCTTCTCTGGTGGCAGCTACAGGCAGACAGTTCTGGGACATGAGTAGAGGAGCATGGGGACTAGAATATGCGTGCACAAAGCCAGCAGACTTCAGGGAGGGGCTGAGCCAGAGGTCTTCTTTCCTGAGGCTGAGACACATCTGGCCCCCAGGGGATCATAGCTGAGACAAAAGCAGGCAGGCAGAAGCAGGAACTGACAGCTCAGTGTGAGCTCCAACTGCTTGCCACTGTCTGGAACTTAGTCATGGTTTCTGTCACCTCAAGCAGCATCTGATAACCAGGACAGAAACAAACTCTGAGAAGTTGTACTGTTCTGCCAGCAACATCAATCAGGGGCAGGGTTGGAACTGAGTGAACCGCCCTGCCTCCATTAAGCACCTGAGGTTGTTAGGCCTCACCTCCCCCTGCTGGATAGTGGCTGAGAACAGAGACCTGGCTGAGGAGACTTAGATCTCTCTCTGACTCAGGCAGGCCTAAACCCCTGGGGCATCTGCTCATTGGGGTGAACTGGGTCACAACCCCAACCCCACGGGGGTTACCAGTGACTGGGTGTGACAGAGGTGCAAGGTGGGGAAGGAGGCATCAACCTCCTTCCTTCTGACCTCACGGAGCACTGGAGCCAGTCATACCTGAGTTGCCAGCAGACCCCTGCTATCTAGTTGTCAGAGACCTTTTGAACTCCCACCCCTGAGACCAGTGCTGATTGATCTGGGCCAATCACCCAAGGACTATCCAAAGTGCTACCCTGGGTGTGTGGTTGTGGGAAGGTGTGATTTTCATTTTCCAGTTGTTGTCTGTGGGGGGCAGGGTGACTTAATTGCTGGTATTTCTCCACAGCTGAGACTTCAACCCAGAGTAACTGATTTACTAGGGTAGAACAGAGACCACCTGAAAACAAAACAGAGCAACCTAGCCCCACCAAACCAAGGAGGCCCCCAGTTTCTCAGGCTGTAGCACTGTACAGGGCCTTGGCAAAGCTCTAGGAGAAAAGCCAAACAGTATAAATTAAGCATGGGGTGGAATCAGTGGGAATCAGTAGAGAAATTCCAGTTAACATGAATAACCAGAGTAGATAAACCCCCCCAAGGAAGGACATGGCAGATGCAACTGAAGACCCCATCCATAAACAGAAGGCTGAGATGTAAGAAATCGAGTTCAGAATCTGGATAGCAAATAAGATCAACAGAATGGAGGAAAGGAGGGAATCAGAATTTCAAATTATTCAAAAGATGTCTCAAGAATTCAATGATTTCAAAGATAAAATGTCCAAAGACTTGAACACATTGAGGCAAGAGTTTGCAGCCCTCAAAGATCTGGAAAAAAATGATAGAATCCCTCACTAACAGAATGGAGCAGGCAGAAGAAAGGATCTCTGACACTGAAGATAAAGCTTTTGAATGCATCCAAACTCTCAAAGAAGAAGAGAAATGGCGAGCAAAAATAGATCACTCTCTCAGAGAGCTCTGGGATAATTTGAAGAAAACTAATATTTGCCTTATAGGAATCCCTGAAGTCAACAAAGTTGCTTCACAAAACACAGAGGCTCTTCTTCATGAAATTATGCAAGAGAACTTTCCAGATATGCCAAGAGATTCTGAAATTCAGATAGCAGTTTCAGAACCCCAGCATGACTCAACCCAAATAAGACATCCCCCAGGCACATCATAATTAACTTCACTAAAGTTAATATGAAAGAGAAAATTCTGAAAGCAGCCAGACGTAAGAAAACCATAACCTACAAGGAGAAGAATATTAGAATGACTGCAGATCTCTCCACTGAAATCTTTCAGGCTAGAAGAGGGTAGTCATTGACTTTGAATCTCCTAAAACAAAACAATTTTCAACCCAGTATCCTGTATCCAGCTAAACTGAGTTTCATTTATGATGGAGAAATACTTTAATGACATTCACATGTTGAAGAAATTTGCCATAACTAAACCAGCTCTCCAGGAAATTCACAGACCTATCCTCCATAATGAATGACCCAGGCAATCCTCTACCACAAAAGTAAACTCACTCAGAAACTTTTGATCAATTCCAACTTCCACAGTGGTGAAAGGACTAAAACTGTCTACTGGACTTTTGAACAACTTGATAACCCAAATTTTACCAGGCTTATCAATATTCTCAGTTAATGTGAATGGCTTAAATTGTACTCTAAAGAGGCACAGGTTGGCTGACTGGATACAAAAACTCAGGCTAGAAATCTGTTGCATACAAGAATCTCATCTTACCTTAAAAGATAAATATAGACTCAGGGTGAAGGGATGGTCATCTACATTCCAGGCAAATGGGAAGCAGAATAAAGCAGGTGTTGTAATTTTATTCACAGACACAAGAGGCTTTAAACCAACAAAAGTAAGCAAGGACAAGGACAGTCACTTTATATTTGTTAAGGGTAATACTCAATATGATGAGATTTCAATTATTAATATTTATGTACCCAAACAGAATGCACTTCAATTTATAAGAGACACTCTAGCAGGCATGAACAACTTGATTTCTTCCA
>CAUYQV010090016.1:0-23039 GCA_963574575.1 Galagoides demidoff
GCAGCCTGGCCTCTCAGAGCCTCATGTGATGCCATAGTTGTTCTTTCTTTGCCTGAAATGCTCTTGATGCAGGTGTCCAGGTGACTGCCTCCTTCACTTCATTTGGATCTTTGCTCAATGAGATCCTTAGGAAAAGCCAGAGTATAAATGCAACCCCCCTCCCCCCCCTCCCGAATACACCTTCCTTTTTTCCACAGGACTCACCGCTTTCAGAACTATGAGCCTTTTTGTAAACTGGTTAACGCTCAGTCATGCCCCCACCACACCCACTAGAATTTAATCTCTATAAGGAATTTCTACTTTTTGTGTTCACTACTTTATCCCCAGTACCCAAGCACTACCTGGTACGCAAAGTTGCTTGGTAAATATTTTCTTGATTTTCTGCTGAGTAAGTGGCCTAGACACTTAAGGAGAAAAAAATTATGATTACTAGGAACTGTTTAGTGGAAGTAATCTGCTAGACCCTGTCTATAAAAGACTGAGCTTACAAAGCCTTGGCTTTGGATGTGAATGACCAAGATTTAGCTGTAACTCCACCCAGAGTGGACCTCTGTTGACCTAACAAATGAGATTGGCTTTCTCAATTGCAAAAGGATAATGGCAGTATTTCCTGACTAATCAGATCCTTGTGGGGATTAAATGAGATCAAGAATCAGATCCTTGTGGAGATTAAATGAGATCAAGTATGCAGGGGGCTTCACTGGATTGCCAAGGACAGAGTAAGAGCTACCAGTGACAGTTCTGTTCTTACTGTCACAGCAAGCAGGAGTCTTCTCTGGCTCTCCTGGTGTATTCAGAGTGAGATAAGACTGGAAAAAACTTTCTCATATAGAGAAGTTAAAGAGAGCAATTCCTTTTTCTCATTCCCATACCCCCACATCTCACATAACTATGAGGGTATTTACATAGGGCATTTACATAATGTAGGGCATTTACATAAACTAAGACTGCTGTCAATTGGGGACAGTAAGCTTACGCCAACCTGGGGCCACCACCTTCACCTACTTGTTTATACAGTTTATCCCATTTGGCTCAGAAGCAATTTTGCAGTAGCTCATGCCAGGAGGACTTCTTATTTCACTTGTGCAGGGGAAAAATATGCTTTTCCTCTGGATTCACATAAAAGATGGACAATAAGAAATTATATCTTTTAGCTTGGCTCCACTTCACATGATTTTATTTCATATTTCATGACCAATAGTTCATGAACATACGTACGTACACACACAGAGCTCCCTGAGACCTGGTTAACATACAGATCACAGTCAACAGCTAAGCAATGAAGCTTGTCAAAAGTAGTAAATCCATTTAATGCAACCTCCCCTTCCTTCTACCACAAACAAGCTATAGTAGTCAGTAAAGCTAAGATTACAATTCAGATTGGAGTTGTTGTTGCCATGTTCTTTTGGGCCTCCAAGTTCTGTGCAGACAGGAACAGGTCATTTATTAACTTACTCCCTCTAAAGCTAATGCCAGGGAGCCTCAGGACCAAAGTCCTCCCTCTCTCGCTCAACTGCCAACATGGCACTTTAGGCTATTTTGAGACACTGTCGCATTTGTATTGGGGGGGAGTCATGAAGGATCTGATGAAGTCGTTTCTTATACACACATCTATTATTGGACTGGCCTTTTGGCAGGTCAGTAATTCAGTCCTGGCCCAGTCTAAGTGGACCTGAGGGTTGGCCTTTCTCTGGTTCTTCTGGGACTTTTCCTCTCCCTTTCTTGCCCTTTGGAAGTACAGCAAAAAGGCCAGGTACTAAATGACAGTTTATACATAGAATGAGAATTGCACGTGTACAACTCAATTTAGTTCGTACAGGCAGAACCAAGAACATAAAGTATCTGGGTATTAACTACCAGGCCAAGACAGCATACCAGTTTAAACGAACTGCCAAGGATCATCACCATAAATCTTCCTGTGCTTTTGCTCTTTTTATTGTGCAATGTTGGATTTTGTAATATTATTCTTCAGAACAAACTAAAATCTCAAGAGGAAGCTCTATTTTCAGTAAAAGCCTTCTACAAGTAACTGCAATTTTTTTGAATTCTAAATCATCATTTTCATTTCCAGCTCCTTTTTCTATGTCCCATAGGAACTTACATAAAGTGTAACAGATTTTACTACTCCGATAAGAAAGAATAAATTCCCCTTCACTTATTATTACAAGGCTGTTACGGATGTTCCACGTCTTCTAAAAAGCACAAAGAGTACTCTTATCCCAAACATTATGCTCCAGGCAATGGAAAATTGGAGGAGAAGATAAAAATGGTAAGAAGATAAACTGGTATTTCTTTTCTCTTAAACTGAAGAACTGTAGTATTTATACCTTCAGGGTAATTGTGAACTCAAGTAGCCAAATGTTTTCAGGAAAAAAAAAAAGAGGTAACTGAACACAAGAGTAAGTATCAGCTCAGGTACAAGAGGGAAAAGCAGGCTGAAAATCCAAGCAACACATGTCTAGGCACTTATTGGTGTTAAGAGACAAGGCAAGTTGAGACCCGTGATGATTCCAAAGATCAAGGAACTAAGAAAATTTCTTAAAATTAGAATCAGACAATGACTATGGTCAATGCATGTTTTTGTCTTAGAGGTACTGCAGTAAGACAAAAAAGGAAATAAAAGGTATACAGACTGGAAAGGAATAAATAAAACTATCTTTATTTGTAGGTTAATATATCTACATAGAAAATGCCAAAGAATTTATAAAATAGCTCAAACTAATAACCAAATATAGTAAGGTTACAGGATACAATTCAATACATATAACTTGATTGCTTTCCTATATACCAGATATGTCTGATTAAAATTGAAAATTAAAAAACTATATAATTTACAATAGTATCAAAAAATAAAATGCTAACTTATAAATCTAACACAATATGTGTAAGATTTGTATGAGGAAAACTGTAAAACTCTGATGAAGGAAATCAAAGAAGAGCTCAACAAATGTAGTGATGTTCCATGTTCATGGATAGGAAAACTCAATATTGCCAAGGTGTCAGTTTTTCCCAACTTAATCCTTTGATTTAATGCAATTCCAATGTAATTCCTACCAAGTTATTTTGTAGATATTGACAATTGATTATAAAGCATATGTGGAAAAGCAGAAGACCTAGAATAGCCAGTATCATACTGAAGAAGAACAATGTTGGAGGACGGATATCACCTGGGTTTGAAAGTTACTATAAAGCTATAGTAATCACAACATATCACACTGACCAAAGAATCAAAGACAACTCAAGGGAGGCAGCTCTTTTCAGTTAATGGCATTGGAAAGTTGGGATCTCCATCTTAAAAAAAAAAAAAAAAGAGCCTAAACGTAGACATTAGATTTTTCATCTTTCACAAAAATAAAAAGAACAGAGGAAAAATCTGAAATGCTGGCCACCAACTTGTTGAATAGTGGTAATAAAAGTTTAATAATTTGAAGGTGTTACCTTTTCTGGAAAAGGGGCAAAGATATTCTAAAATGAGTGTTGTAAATTTAAAGGTAGCTCTTCTATTAAAAATAAAGGAAATAAAATGTATAATTTCTATGGCAGCCATGAAGATGCACCTTTCAGATATCAGGGCTAATAGCTATCCCAGCTTCCTCTGGCTTCTTTCTGATTTTCCTTGTTAATAAATTCAGTCTTGGCACTTGCTTCTTAAAAAACATGAACTAGCAATTGGATAACAAATAGTCTTAGAAAATAAGCAGTGAGATGGAGTTCTGGGACAAGTTCACTCCTCACCCTCCTCTCTCAAAAAAAAATGCAAAAAATTACTGTCATATAGACAATCTTCTTTTACATGATTTTTGTATAATGAAGAAAAAAAAAGAGATAACATTGATAATCCCTTACGTTTGGAAACTTAAAGAACCATTCTATATATAACTCCTGGCCCAATTCAGTAAATCTAAATAGAAAATCCTCAGTGAAAAAGTTACTAAAGCATGTTTACCAGCAAGAAAAAAAGTTAATCAAGAAGAAAAGTCTAAAGAAGAGAAATTCATTAAGTATAGCTATTTAATAAAACTTGAATTGTTAAAGAGTCATTGGTTTTTATGCCCTCAAACTGGTGACTGTTAGAGTAGGAGATGAGGAGATAAGGCTGAGACCAGATGTCAGAGGCTTGCAGAATGGGCACAGGGGTTAAAGAAAACAACTCTCAATTAGAAGCTAACTAGAGGGCTGATAACTGCAGGCAAGAGTCAGCTTCAGCTGGCTTGTCAGCTATCTCTGCCACCTTACATAAACTTTGGTTAATTATAACATCATTTACATTATGATTTTAAAATTTGTCTGCCTATGAAATCAACATGACAGTTCAAAAACAACCATGTAAACTACGAAGAACCCAAGATGTCTGAATTGGGACAGAACCCAAATCTAGGAATTATGACCCAAGCTCTTAGTAAAAGCCCACACCTCAGTTTTGCGTATTCTTCCCCTCAATGAGTATGACTTCGAGAGACTGAAAACTACTTCCTCCTGTGCTTATGCTCACCTTTCATCCCGTCTGCTCCTCACCCACACCCGAAATGTACTTCCACTTCCAATAAAGAGCTGTTGCTTGCATGGCTTACACGGCACATCCTGAAATTCTTTTCTCCTGACCATAACCGAGAATCTAGAGAAACTCCTACTTTGAGGCCAGTAACAGTGACTAAAGCTTGAGATAACAAGGAAATTATGGCAACATATTTCTTATATTGCCTGGGAGAAGAAATAAGAAATTTAAGTTTTCTTTCTTAGAAAACTTAAGAGAGGCTTGGCGCCTGTAACGCAGTGAGTAGAGCGCCAGCCATACACCTAGTCTAGCCAGTTCCAGGCAAGCCTGGGCCTGCTAAACAACAATGACAACTCTAACCAAAAAATAGCCGGGTGTACGATAGGCGCCTGTAGTCCCATCTACTTGGGAGGCTGAGGCAAAAGAATTGCTTAAGCCCAAGAGTTTGAGGTTGCTGTGAGCCGTGACACCATGGCACTCTACCAAGGGTGACATAGTGAGACTCTATCTCAAAAAAAAAAAAAAAAAAAAAAAACCCAGAAAGAAAGAAAACTTAAGAGTATCTGCTAAAATACTACAAGTAAAAATCTACAAAATCTAGCCCAGCAAAGGTCAAAAAGGGAAGAATAATGAAAACTTTCTCATACACTAGGAGTCAGGAAAGAAGAAGAAAAAAATACTTCAGCATATACTAAGTTTGTGGAAATAAATCAAAACATTTCAACAACCATAACTACTAAGGAAAATCTAGCAGAATACTAAAATAAAAATTCAGACAAGAGTGGTTTATAAAAAAAATCTAAACCAAAATAGCTTAAACAAAAATAAATAGATGGGAAAATTTTTTAAAAGCTAATGAAAAACTGTCAATCAATCAAGAATTATAAAGCAGAGAGCCTCATTAGTAATCAAGAGGGACACTGTATAATTATTAAAAAAGGAAATTCCAACAAGATGATAAAAAAAACCATATGGTTTTAAAGTACATAGCCTTAAATTTTCACAGAATTAAAAAACTGAAAATGCCACAATTATAGTGGGAGATTATAATGAAGACTTCTGCAAATTAGTAATGATGTAGGTTTGAAATTTATAATTAATAAAATTTTAAAAATATGGTGTATTTCACTAACTTAGCATGCCACAGTTTAAAAATAAAACTAGTAGAGAAAGAGGTAGGGGTGTGGGGGAAAAGAAAAGCAGAGAGAGGGAAGGAGGGAGGAGGTGGGGTCTCAGGGTGTGACACATCTTGTACCCTCAATAAATCCCCAGCAATAACAAAAAAATTATATTATACATGACTAAAAGAAGTCTTGATAGAAGAGTTCCTTCTTAGACACACCCATATCATAAACTGGTATCTATAGGACTCACGTAAAAGCAAATGAATAAGAATTCCCTGTGCTGAAAGAGACAGGGAGGAAATGTACTTTTCTCAACTCTGAAACACTGAGTGGACAGATGAGACCAAGAAAAGAACAAGTTCCAGTTCCATCCATGTAAACATGAAGGAGGTAAAGTCTCCATCTTTCTTTAGGGCTGCATAATATTCCATGATGTACATGAAGGTTCTGTTAATCAGTTTGATGAAAATATTTCAAATTGTATATGAAAACATCACACTGTACTCCATGATTGCATTAATGTACACAGCTATGATTTAATTAAAAAAACCTTAATTAAAAAAAAAAACAAGCTCAAAAAAAAAAATAAAAATAAAAAAGAAAACAAAAGAAAAAGTTATTTTGCAACTCTAAGCCACCCAGAAACCATGCAGGTTATCCATTTGAATTCATGCGACCAGGTCCAATAAAAAGCAAAATAAAACAACCTCTCTAGCTAAGGTAGATAATTTAATGAAAGTGGTTCCAGGCTGACAGTGCCCTTAGTTGAATGATTGGGGCCTTATCAGTCATAAGATGCTGTCAACTACCAGACGCATCCCAGTTCAGAGATGTTGCAGCATGAGAAAATGTGCACCTGAAAACTGATGAGTCATAGGCTCATGCACACAAAAAATATGAATCTCTTCAAGGAAATATTAATATTTACCAAACAGACTCCAAACATTATCAAAAAGAAAGTCTCAGTGAATTGTGAAGAGTGGGTATTATACAGATTAAGGTTTTTGACTGCAGTGTTATTAATTGGACATCAATTGGTAATTAATTACAAACAGATGAAACCCATGTAGCTGCGGCAAACACAACAAATATCCACATAACTCAGTGCCTAAAGAGGAAATAACAAAGAAGTTATAATTAAATAGCAAGAAAAGAAATTTTATAATTTAACACTACTTGCATGTAGTCAAAATAGCAATAAATGCAAAGTTATAGGTGGAAACATATGATTTTTTAAAAAGGCAAATTAAGTGAATTATTCACATAGCTGACAATGTCAGAAAGTGAATAGATAGGTTAGAAAAAAAGAGGTAACTAAAGAGCAGACAGGGAAAGCCAACAGATAAACCAAAAAACACAAGGACAGATAATCAACAAACCAAAACATCTGCTTCTTTCAAAGGACAGACTAATTGAAAGACTGGCTGTGAAAACACAAAAGGGGGTACAACCTAATAACAGTAGTGTCAAAAAGGGACGTAAGTCCAGACCAAGGGGAAGGAAGACAGAGAGGAGAGAGAGAAGGAACAGGTAAGGTAAGGAACAGCTTTGGGTTGGTTTTCCTTATTGTTTTAAGTGGTTATTTTATACCAATAACAAAACAAATGTATTGATAGCTGTAAGGGAGAGGTTGAAATCAGGAGGGAAAAGGATCCCTGAGTGCTATCTGAGGAGAGGAGATGCTCCCCTAGACTGGTAGAAGAAGCAAAGGCAGGTGTAAGTGGAGAAATCTAAGATACAGAAAGAGGAAGGGGATCCAGTCTGGTGGACTTACCGTGTTTCCCTGAAAATAAGACCTACCTCAAAAATAAGCCCTAGCAGGATTTCAATGCATTTGTGGAATATAAGCCCTACCCTGATAATAAGACCTAGTGATGGGCGTGGCTAAGCAGCTAGTATCTGCATAGCCACGCCCCGCATTTCCTCCCACAGCAGTAAGGAAGACTGGAATACCTTTTATCTGCCACAGCTCCTTTCTCCCAGCCATTAGCACTTGCTTGGGTGCATGTGTGGTAACCACGGTCACAAGCATCCTATTGCTCACGTGGGAATGGCTAGGGGAAAGGAGTTCATGCATCACTAGTGCCAGCCCCACCAACAAGGTCAGCTCCCCCTGTCAGGTTCCAGAAGAAGATGACTTTACTGTATTTGAATACATGTAGATTGTTGTATTATACTTAATAAAAATAAGACATCCCCTGAAAATAAGCCCTAGTGTGGCTTCTTGAGAAAAAATAAATATAAGACAGTGTCTTATTTTCGGGGAAACATGGTACTCTGTGAAACTGGAAGTGAGCAGGAGAAGTTGAGTCAGAGATACAAAGAATGAGAAGAGAAGTGGAGAAGCTTGGAGAAGCAGGGGGTAGATATCTTCCCAGGGGGAATAAATTGGACATCCTCATGTCTAAGTTGAAGTTGGTAGTGTTTTGAGGACAAGGCTCTGCCTTAAACTTTGCAGCTCTAATAGCAGCGATCCCATCCTCACCTATATTAACCACTCACTGAACACTTAGTGCCGTGCACTACAACCTTCCAGCTTACTGCTAACTAAATGATCATCGTCCCTGTCTTTCCTTGCAGGATACGCACCTAAGGATGTTCCTAGTGTTGACATTACACATAGCGTGGAGATGCTAGACACTCCATGATTCATTATACACATAAGCTAGATTACACAGACTAGATGGAGCCTTCACTATTCAAAACCGTTTTCTAAGTCTTTTTTTCAGAACAGGGTGCGCTGAGGTCAATGCCATATAATTTCTGCTATGCGGCATCAATACTGAAGCTATTTCTCAGGGAGACGATTGCGTTTCTAATGCCAGATATTTGTTTTTAGATGTACTTTTCAGAAAGATGCGTAGATCTGTCCTAGATAACCAAGTTCTCCAGACTTTCTACTGGTCTTAAAAATCTTCACCACCCTAGGTGGGCTCCACTTTTAGATGAAAAAGCCTTCCTAAACCAGAGTCCAAAGAGTAGGCGTTTGTGAGCTCATCAATACCTTTTTATTATTTCTATTTAAATTTTCACCAACGTAATTGAAGCAAAGAGCCATGTACACTCATTTGTAAAGAACATCAGGATAAATATGCATCTTTATGCGTTGCTGTACAATTAACAAAGTATTTTGAAACATAGTTTTATTTTTACATGTTTACTAGGAAGTAGGAAGGGCAAGGCCATGAGAACAAATATGGGACAGGCTATTTGGCAGAATTAGAAGCAAACCATCCCTATGAATACCAGTATTTCATTCACTTTGACTTTCAAATTTTGTAATTGAATCTCAGGACTGCACAACAGACTAGCCCTTGTACAGCACTCAACTGTTAAGCAGGTCTCAATTCCATTCTTGGCTTTATGCTATCTCACTCCCGATGCTGGGGAAGTAATTGAACAGGAGCAAAATTCTCTCTCTCCATAACATCATCTGCAGGACGGGCACTCAGAGTTACCTTTCTTGCCCATCCTCAGGATGCTGTGAGAACCTCCTGGCTAATGTCTCCCAAATCCCTTCCACCCCTCATCTTAGTCATGGACACAACAAGCATCGGAGACACAATTTTTGCCTCCAAGACAGTCACAGTTCGAGCCATGACAAAGCACGCTTTCACAGGATTCATCGTGAACAAGCTGACAGACACCTACATTGTGCCCTGAGCTAAAGTCAGAGATGTGAGGCTGGGAAAAGAAAATACTAATAATCAAATCATATTTGGCATTTTAAAAATGTACTTTCAGTGCTTGGATAAACCTCTGCTCCCCTAGCCCGATGATATTTGTAAGACATTCCTGGCATGTGGAACACCGCACAGCGTCGCCATGCTGAGTGGAATACCTTTCTTAGAGGAGTGAGCCCGGAGCCGCGTGGAGCTGTTGAACTGGAAAGCAAGCAATGCCGTAGAAGTTTTGGCAAGCGAATTGGATTCTTCGGCAGCCTAACATTTTTGAGGATGTGAATATAGTTTGTAACAAAGTAAAACTATTCCATTTCTAGTCCAACCATATAGGGCCTCTCTCTCATGATTTCTGAACATCACACACACACACAAAAGTTACCAATGAGACACCATTAAGCAATAGAAACCACTGGGTAACTTGGATAGTACTGTGTTCTGTTGTCCCTGAAGAAATCCTCCCATATTTTTTCCTTTTTTTATTGAGCAATAATAATAATAATGTAAAAAAGTAATATTCACATTATCAGATAAGAGTATGTCTATTACAGAATGCTTTGACTCTGAGGTTCAGTATGGAGTCGTCAGTTAACTTCTTCTTTTTAATTTTTTTTCCAAAGTCTCAAAAAATGGACAACTAATATTTATAAATAAAAGATAATTTCAAAAAAGAGATCACTCTTTTTTAGAGACAGAGTCTCACTTTCTCACCCTGGGTAGAGTGCTGTGGTGTCACAGCTCACAGCAACCTCCAGCTCTCGGGCTCAGGTGATTCTCTTGTTTCAGCCTTCAGAGTAGCTGGGACTACAGGCACCTGCCACAATGCCCAGCTATTTGTTGTTGTTGTTTCAGTTTGGCCAGGGCCGGGTTTGAACCCTCTATTCTCAGTATATGGGGCCAGTGCCTTACCCACTGAGCCACAGGCACTGCCCCTATTTCTTCAATTACACATTCTCCTGTTCTTTCTTAACCAGAGGAAACATGCCCTTCTCCCAGTATAAAGGCAAGTTGGGATCTCTATTAGCCATTTGTAAGCCAGTCAAGGCTGACATAGCTCAGAGGCCAAGTTGCTGATAAACTATAACATTTCATGATGGGTTGGTCGACCTGCTGGTACTAGCCATTAAAATAATTCTGCCTGTCTCCTGCTCTCAGACTTAGGGCAGAGCCACGAGTAAGGACAAAACAATCTCTCCTTTGCTTTATGATCACAGCGGGGGTTGGGGAACCTTGAAAAAAAAATAATTCTGCCCAGGAAGTGCTCCAGTTCTGACCCTACTCCGAAGAACCTTCAGCTGACCCTTCCACTGAGAAGCCTGCTTGTCTTCCTAAGTACGGCGCCTTCCATGTCTGACCCCTCTTGTTCCTACTGAAACAACGCTCAGCATGTCTACGTTTGGCTTATACACACACATTCCTAACTTTGTAACTTATCCTCATTCCAATTTTAGAAACACTACCTGAGGATCATTTGAGAACAGTCTCAAAACTGAAGACTCCAAACAGAAAACACTTCCCAGCATGGTAAAAAAAAAAAAAAAAAAAAAAAAAGGTACACGATGTGTGTGCTCCCAGCCCCAGGAACAGAGAGAAGGCTCAGTGCTTCTAAGAGGAGAAAAAGGTCCAACAGAAGGACGCCACTCAGAACACTGTGAGCCTTCTTAAAAGCAACTCTGAAAACCAGAAGATAATAAATAGTGAAGTAATTCCTCCAATTATCTCAGGGAAAATAATTTTCAAATAGGGTTATCCGTCTACACATATGATCACCTAAGTGTGAGGAAAGAATGAAGTTCTGAGAATTTGCATGTCTGAAGCTAATATACCAAATATTATTTTTCTCCTGGACAACTTTCCTAACTAAAAATTACAATACAAATCCATTAGGAGATTGAAGAAGAAGAAATAGGGACTAAGAAACAGTGAGTGGAATCACATCTACCATTACCATAAGTTAACAGATAATGGCTAAATTAATAAATAATGAATACAGTGTTTCCCCAAAAATAAGACACTGTCTTATATTTATTTTTTCTCAAGAAGACACACTAGGGCTTATTTTCAGGGGATGTCTTATTTTTATTAAGTAAAATACAACAATCTACATTTATTCAAATACAGTTAAGTCACCTTCTTCTGGAACCTGACAGGGGGAGCCAACCTTGTTGGTGGGGCTGGTGTTAGTGATGTGTGAACTCCTTTCCCTAGCCATTGGCACGTGTGCAGTAGGATGCCTGCGACCTCCATTACTATATGCGCACCTGCACAAGTGCAAATGGCTCCAGGAGAAAGGAGTTGTGGCAGATAAAAGGTATTCCAGTCTTCCTTACTGCTCTGCGTGGAAATACAGGGCGTGGCTATGCAGTGGATCTGCATAGCCACGCCCATCACCAGGTCTTATTATCGGGGTAGGGCTTATATTTAACAAAGGCATAGAAATCCTGCTAGGGCTTATTTTTTGGGTAGGTCTTATTTTCAGGGAAACACGGTAGCACTACAAATACTTTACTGAAAAACAGAAAATATTCGAGGAAATAGATAAGAGAAAATAGGGGTGGGTGGGGCAGAAGTCTGCTGCTTTTGCTATATACCTGTGGGTCTAGTTGACTTCTCAATTATGTCCACACTTATAACTTTGACAGAAACAAAGATTAATAAAAAGTGAAATGAACTGGAGAGGTGACATATGGGTGGAAAAATAGGAGGATAACAGTAAACTTGGAAAACCTCTCCTAAACTAACCAGAGTACAGTGTTTCCTCTGCAACTGGTTACTCAGGAAAGATCAAGAGCTAATGAATCACTGAAATAAGTGATAGAAACAGAAATAAGCATTACTATTCTGTGGCTGTGATGCTGGACCAGCGCTCCATTCTAAATCCTATAAAATTTCCCAGTATGTCCTTGTAGTTGAAGTTTCAATTTGAACATTTATTTCCTTAATTCCTTTGAAATGTATTTGGCTGGGGACCCGACGTAAAAGTCCAGAAATCTAGATCTACTTCTAACAGCATTTTGGTATCCTAAGGTTGATTTTTGCCTTTCTGAATTTTAAAACTCTGCTTCAATTATTTCAAATTGTCTTAATTTAGCTGCTGTTGCTGACTGCCACAGATTTACCAACTGAGGAATTTTAAACAGAAAACCTTACCAATAGCATTTTGCTTCTGATCTTGTACATCAGTGTCTTCGGATGGAATTTAAAAGTTGTCAAAGAAAAAATGCTAGCGACTTTTAACCCTTTTTATTTTTTTGTAGCACCTAACTACAAAGCCATTTTCCCCCTTAATTTATATACTGTTACCTTGTAATATTCCATTTTTTACCTGTGCTATAAATCCGATAAACAACCTTGTTGAATTTATACTGCATCAAATATTAAGCAGTACAGTTGAAATAAGCTGTCAAGTTCTGGATTTCAACATTTAATTTTCTTTTAAAATTTGATTTTTTTGGGGGGGGTCTAAATAGTATTTAAGTGGGTAATTATTTATGGTCACTAATTTTTAAATTATTTTACATAAAAATTACATGAAAGAATCTTTTATGTAAAAGGCACTCATTTTTTACTCATGGTATATTTTGACCCTGAAATACATAATGGGTTGTTTAAAAAATGCCATTGTTCAGCTCCATCCATGTAAACATATAAGAAGTAAAGTCTCCATCTTTCTTTAAGGCTGCATAATATCCCATGGTGTACATATACCACAATTTATTGATCCATTCATTGGTCGATAGGCACTCAGGCTTCTTCCATGACTTAGCAATTATGACTTGGGCTGCAATAAACATTCTGGTACATATATTCTTCTTAGCAAAGTATCTCAAGAATGGAAGAAAAAGTATCCAATGTACTCAGTCTTACTATGAAACCAATTATAGCCCAAGAAGAAAGGGAAAGGGGAGAGGAAGGGGAGTGGGGAGGACGGGTGGAGGGAGGGAAGTTGGTGGGACCACACCTGTGGTGCATCTTACAAGGGTACATGTGAAAATTACTAGGTGTAGAATATAAATGTCTTAACACAATAACTGAAAATGCCATGAAGGCTATGTTGACCAGTTTGATGAAAGCATTTCAGATTGTGTGTAAATCTAGCACATTGTACCCCATGATTGCATTAATGTACATAGCTATGATTTAATAAAAAAAATGCTGTTGTCTAACTCAGTGTAACATGTACTGAGTGTAGATTTAGCAAATCAATAAAGGCATTTATTAGTATTCAAGATCTTGTTACTTATTTTCCTTATTATCTAGGCATATAATACAGTGTAATTTATGGTGTACACACAAATATTATAACGCTAAATAACTGTACATACACATATTGTTAGAAAGGACAGGGGAGAGATGTCCTCCAAATATTTATATTAAATCTTATAATTTATCAAAACAGAATTTCAAGTTTTCTATAGTATTATTTATGAAAAGTACTTTTAACACGGTGAAAGTGTAAAATGTCCTATGCAAATACATTCCCTAAGTTTGCACGTAACTTTAAAAGATGCAGTTGAAATTCTATAACCTCACAGTTCAGAATGTGGCTTAGCCACTTAAATAGCAGAGTTGATAAAACACATATTTCAAATAAAGTCGAAAGGCTTGAAATATTATCTTAATTTATCCTTATTTAACCAGGAACATATGGGATATGGCAAAAGGGGGAAAGGAAAGGTAAGTTAACACAAGTTTAAAAAAAATGACACCAACATTTTATATTCACAAATAAGGATAGGAATTAAAGCCCCTTAGCACAGATTTTAAAACTATGTATGGCAACCTGCAAGCACTGTGTTTTTCCTAAGACATCATTGAAGAATCTAAGAGCTTTCAAGAGAAGCACGAGAATCTGAGTTTTATTTTATTTTTCCTTTGGTTATACCTGTGCTTTGAGTATAATTTGAATTTATAAGAATAATTTTGTGGTTGTTATTTTTAATGGATCTATATTTTAAGTTCTCTAAATCAGTGACTACCAATTACCTGTACTTCCTAAATATTGGTTGAATACCAATATTCAGCCATGCTTTCAACTGTCACTGAATGCTTGAAATGAAAATCTTCTTTAAAATACTAAAGGTCCAGGTTACAAAAGAAGCACTTGGGATATGAGAGTCTATTTTATATTCACTTATAACACGCTAGAATAAAACAAAGGGGGGTAGGTATTGAGAAGTTTTGTTTGAGTCTTCTAATCCCCCTCCCCACTTTTCTTACTTTTAATTCAAATTATCTAATCTTTTTTGTTCTTCATGCCTTTTCATTCTCTTTCTGGTAGATCCTTGGACTCTGAGTAAGTCAAGAATCTTGGGCCTAGTTTCTCATCCATTTCTCAGACTGATGTTAAAAACTATGTCGAATATTCCCAGTCTCTTTAACTTAATTACGATATCCTCAAATCAAGTAATTTTGATCTTTCTAAATTCATGATTTATTGCTAACTATGTTAAGATGGCAAAGAAAAACTGGAAAAAAGGACTTTACGAATTATTTTGTAAGAATATATTTTCATAACATTTAAAAATAACCCCCACTCACGTTGGCACTGTTTTAGTGGGTTAACTAATATACAATAGGGTTTGGCAATTTTCTAGAAGCAGCGTGCAAAATCTCCATCTATTCATGTTAATCTGGGGTTTCATGTGCCAGTAATAACTTTTCTCTGTCAAAAATCAGTCTCGATGCAAGTTTCTATGCCACAGTATTACCAGAGGGATTAAAACATATTTTCATTGCAAATATGCTAATGTTTCTCTTTAGGAGACTCTGTGACCAGAAGTGGGAGTGTGACCTGGGTCTCACCCGGATGGGCTGATGTTGTTTGGTGGAGGAGGCAGGAAAGCTGTGGAAAACCTTGGAACTCTGAAAGATACTGCTGTTGCCAAGTAAAAAGATGCATACCTTTTTAGGGAAAAAAGTATGCATTTATTGTACACTTATTACATGTTGAATTACTTTGTTAAATAAAGTATTTACACGATCACATTCAATTCTCACAACAAATGAGGGAAACTAGAGCTGGAAAGTTAATCAGCTGCGTGGACCCACACGTCATCGCTGCCTTCCTCCTTGACCCTTTCCACAGTGCCCAGCTTCAGCTTTGATGGAACAAAGCTGTCCCTTCCCTCCTCCAACTCTGATCACTGGTTTGTAAGTTAAGTGTAGCTGTAATTTCTACAACTCCAAGTCCATAACAACACTGTCTCACAAGACAAATAGTGAGCAAAGAGTGATCCAAAAATATTTTTTGTGCTACTTTTAAAATATACCCATATCTGATACATGGAATACTGGTGAAGAAAAATGAAATACTACAAGAGTTTCAAGATACAAAAGTTCTCACAATGAAAATAATCCAGCTTATAAAAGGTCACTCAGTGCATACAAAATTATCTCTCTTCAAGATGGCTGCATCTGTGAGCCATATTGCTCCTCTAGGCCCTCCCCTCCTTCCAAGAAATCCATGTGCCATTTTTATCCCCCTTACATTGACTTTGAGAAATCTGCCTCACTCGTAGCCGAGTCTGAGGTCACTGGTGCCTTTCACCAGCTCGTGTTGCCTGGATAGGAGCCAACCAGATTCAGCCTTTTGGGAATCTGCAATAATCTTCAACAGAGAAAATTCAGACTTGGGTCACTAGTGGCAGGTCCCCATGGTAAACACCAAGTTCAAGTGATACCAAGTAATTATACTATGCTTGCTCTGTGCCAGGTACAGTTCTATCGTCTTTATTTTAGAAATGAGAAAATGAAGGTACAGAGAGTTTCAATAACTTTTTTAAAGTAAAAAGGACAGGGGTGTGTAAAATCAGGATTTGAATTCCAGAGAGTTCCTCAGAGCCAGATCCCATCCATAGCATTATACAGTCCACACATCGCCATGGTGGGGCCAGTGTGCTTGGCTCTGCCTCTTTCTACCCCCAACCCCGGGCTGAGAACCTTTGCCTTAGATTCTGGAGGCCTCGGAGAAAAAAAAAATGCTTTCTGGAAAATAATTTCATGTAATACTTTGTTACTTATAACCACACCAGACCTTCTGAGGACAATCTTTTAAGACTGAGTTCCCATTTCCTCAAGAAATGTGTACAGAGATAAAATCCCCTCTATCTGTTTCACTTTCTTATGTTTTCATTCTCTTCCCCTCGCAAAATAAATCTTTTCCTTCCTTTAATAGTGACCTTAGACTTCATCCATTCCTTTAAGTTGTTTTTCTGGAATATCCACCATGCTCAAAGTGCTCTTTCCCCAGCTCATAATCCTAATGGATCTGAATCACTTTACTACAGTTAAATACACTTGGATAGCCTCATTTTCTAACCTTTACCCTTTATACCTTCTATTTTTTTTTTTTTTTTGAGACGGAGCTTCAAGCTATCCCCCTGGGTAGAGTGCCATGGCATCACAGCTCACAGCAACCTTCAACTCCTGGGCTCAAGCGAGTCTCCTGCCTCCGCCTCCCAAGTAGCTGGGACCACAGGCGCCTGCCACAACGCCCGGCCATTTTTTGGTTGCAGTTATCATTGTTGTTTGGTGGGCCCGGGCTGGGGATTCGAACCTGCCACCTTTGGTGTACATTGCTGGCGCCTTAGCCAATTGAGCCACAGGCACCGAGCCTATACCTTCTATTTTTAAAAAACATAAAACAGTAGACAAAATACCACATCTTTTCTCTATTGTGTTCTCTTCATCCCATTCTCTCGACCCGATACTCCATGTACATTTCAACAACATAGTGATTACGAATCCCCAGGAAACATATGGTGGTTATACTACTCTTCTTGAATCTAGAGGACAAAACTTGAGGAGTTTAAACCTATTAACTGGAAGAAGAATGTAGCTTCTGGAGATAGTTTATTCTATTCTAGGCCAAAATGTATTTTTAAATACTGGGGTGGAAAAGATCTCAGATTTATACAACGAAAAAAGCTTCCATTTTTGCAACAAAACTTTTCAAAAGGGCAGAAATTCTTTGATGTTTCCCTTATAATTATCAACATAATCTGTAAGGATACACATTCAAACTTTCCAACGCAGAAAATCCTAAGGTCCTTTTATTCTAAATGCACTCAAGCTAACAGACAAAACCATTTCAGGAAAGAGTACACAGCGGAATACTCTTTTTTTTTTAACTATCAAAAGCCAGAAAATCTGCAAAGGGTGTCAAGGGTTTCCACGCTGTTGAAAGTCAACAGATCTCATAAAAATGGAGATTCTGCAGCCACAGAAGAACACACATTCATACAAAGAAAAGTGGTACAAGGAAAAGGTGTGGAATCACAGCTTTCTACCCAAGCAGCCTGATCCTGAGGGGCCTCCAGACAGTAAATCTTCTGGCAGGATCAGAAGGAGTTAATGAAGAAATCCAAACTGGGAAATAACAGACACCCTCCCGACTTTGTTCTACGTTATCAATATTGTGAAGGGAATGATGTCATTGTTTGGGACTTCTGCAAAGACATTCCATGTCACTTCAGTTTTAATACCAGGCTGGAGCCTGCCTGGTCGGCCAGCATAAGCCAGATAAACACAGACCTGTAGTCTTTCTATCCATCTCCGGATAGTTACTCAGAAAGATTCTGGAAAATATGCCTATTATGAACTAAACATTTCACTTTTCATTTTATCCATGTGCCAGAAGTCCATTCCTCGGATAAACACTTTACAAACTGACACTCTGAAAGTCACTGAACTTGATAAAGTGTTTGCGCATCAGTTCGAGCCTGATTAAATATTTTCTCTCCGTTGATGAATGAACAGTTACATACTATCTGAAACCATTGCAACCAACATTCTTTTTCTTTCTTTCCTATTTTTTTTGTCTCTATTTTGCATGCAAGATTAATTTTCCATCTCAACTCATTTGTTATGCAACCTTGGCTTTGGTAAAGTACCACTCCAGCCATATTACATGTAGAAATAGTCTTGATTTTTGAAAATATCTGATTTGAAGTTCTTTCACAAATATGCTTACCTCTGTTGCTATTTCTCGCATTTTATTACCGGTTGTTTCCAGTTCTCTTTGCTGTTATTTGGGTGAAATGAAGAAAGGGAAGGAACCCAGTGCATTTTCTTTTCTTTTTTCTTTTTCTTTTTCTTTTATTTTGCAGTTTTGACCAGGGGTGGACTTGAACCCACCAGCCCCGATATATGGGGCCAGCACCCTACTTTTGAGCCACGGGTGCCATCCCAGTGCATTTTCTTTAAGAATACATTAGTATATTTTTAAGCTATACTATCAAATCTTGACTACATAATAATGCCCAAATGAAGAACATTAATTTATTAGTTCTGTAAATATCACTGTGCTAATTGTTTCCTGTTCAACAAATTTACTTTCATTATAAGGTCAAAAGATCACTTATTGCCAGTTTTTATAGTTGTCTTTAGCTCCTGGAGAGAAAGAAAAACAAAGCATCTATTCTGAAATGTGTTTTAAAAACAAATTTTTATATAAAAATTTCAGTAGCATGTATAGCCTACCCCAAAATGCAAACTTCTTCAAAATTAATGTTTTAGTCTATAGGAAGAGTCACAAACTTCCTAGAGAAAAGTCCCTTTAATGGAGTGATACTGTTATTCACAGAGGGTGTATCAAACACCTCTGTCACCCTGACATCCTTTGTTCAGAATGTCACCTTCATGGGCTGACAAGGGTACCATGTTTCCCTGAAAATAAGACCTACCCAAAAAATAAGCCCCAGCAGGATTTCTATATATTTGTTAAATATAAGCCCTACCCCAATAATAAGACCTAGTGATGGGCATGCCATCATTTCAGCATGGAGCATTAAGGAAGACTGGAATACTTCTTATCTGCCACAGCTCCTTTCTCCGAGCTGTGCACACTTGTGCGGGTGCGTGTGTGGTAACCGCGGTTGCAGGCATCCTATTGTGCACACAAATGGCTAGGGGAAAAGAGTTCACATATCACTAGCACCAGCCCTACCAACAAGGTCAGCTCCCCATGTCAGGTTTTAGAAGAAGATGACTTAACTGTATTTGAATAAATGTAGATTGTTGTATCATACTTAATAAAAATAAGATATCCCTTGAAAATAAGCCCTAATGTGTCTTCATGAGAAAAAATAAATATAAGACAGTGTCTTATTTTCAGGGAAACACAGTAAGTTATCTAATGTAACAGTTGCACTATAATTAGAACTTTAGTCATTTCTATTAGCTTTCTAGATATCAGAATTAAATTCAGTAAAATTAGAGCAACTGAAACAAAGGGTATTTTTAAAATTTGTTCTTCTATTTGAAAAGTCAATTGGGCCCTAAGATATGGCTTTTATTTTGGGGATTTAAAGAAGTAGAAGAAGAAATTCAAATAAAAAAAAAAAGAAAGTTAGCCATCACTGATAAAGTAATAAAGATTTCAGAGTGGGCAGAGCTAAGTCGATTTAAGTTCCATTCTCATTATTCCTTAAGTCTAAAAGTCAAGGAGTGGACATTTACTCAAAAAAATTCAAAATTTCTACAGTATCTACCTATGAGGAGACCGAGACACTAAGTGATTCTGTGGGAAAATAAAAACAATCATATTTGGCTGGGTGATACTTTTCCACAACTCAAGAAAGCTGTGGGTGCTAATTAAAAATAAAATAAAAGCAGAAGGTGAAATAAACACAGAGTGGGGATGTAGCCAACCTTAACAACATTCTGCTGAAATCCGGCTTGAAATAGAATACGATCGCTTGGCTTGCCCAATGAAATCATCTGAAGATGAGACTATGTTAATTTGATTTGCATTTGGGTTTTGGATATGATTCAAGACTCATCTGTCCAGCAGCCTTACTTTCTGGGAGAATTGAAGAGTTTAGTGAAACTATTTATTTGAAAGCTATATATTTTGTTAATGTGAAATAGGAGCTCGCGGTTCTGCTTTGCAGATTAATAGCAAAAATGTGTGAATAAACAGATTGCTTTAGTACACAAAACTATTATGCTAACGGAAGAAACACGGAAAACGATCTGACTTGCTTTTAAACATAAACTAAAACTTGTTTCTTTTGCATATTTTTATATAGAGAAAATGATTCTAATTTCCTAATTCTGGATCAAAGTTCCGCTTATGTATTTTAATAGACTAAGGGCTAAGACTTCATTAAAAAATATATGAAAACACAAAGACAAATGAGTATACTTTCTTTCGAAGCAAACTGATAATGTGCATAGTTTACAAAACATTTTCACATTTCAGAGAGGGGAAAAATTTTGAGCAAATTTTTCTGGAAAGGCCTTTTATGAGTCACATGTGGAGAATCTTTGCAAAGAACAAGGTATAACAGGCAGCGCCTGTGGCTCAAAGGGGTAGGGGGCCCCATATGCCAGAGGTGGTGGGTTCAAACCCAGCCCTGGCCAAAAATGGCAAAAAGAAAAGAATAAGGTATAACATTCCTGCGGCTGCCCTAGAAGATGGAAGGAAGATGTTATATTCCTTTTATAAATGATGAAGTAGAGGCTCCAGCACTTCATATGGTTTATCTGATTGCAATTCTGCAGAGGCAGAGTTGGGCTAAGAAAAATTGTCAGTGTCCTGACAACCACGCCACCCTGCCTTCTTTCATGATAACCTTGGTAAACAAACGGAAGCTAAGTTGCCTCAAAGGCTTTGGGAAACGTCTCTTTTGGTACAGAAAAGGCTATTCACTCACTCTGTGAGCCTCCCCTAATCCTTAAGGCATCAGATAGCCCAACTCTGCTATCCCGATTATGTGCAAATGACTCAGCCATTTCTGAAAATCAAAGCACATCTTTTTGTCACCAGTTGGTCACAGGTTATAAAGTCAAACTAAGCCATCTTGAGTTGTAACAGCACCACTCACATTAAAACAGAACCTCACCAGAAAATTCCTTGGATTAGGCGATATTCAGACAACTGAAACTTCCCTGTGCATCTTGTGTCTCTAAGTTAATGGCCTGATGAAAGGCTAGAAGATGAAGATGACCCACAGACCAAGTGGAATCCATTTTTTTCATATACCATCTTTACCTCCAGAATAGATATCATGCGGTTTACAATAATATGATATATAGAACATAATAAAAGAACTATAATAAAAAGAAAATGAGAGATGAAAAGGCTAGAAAAATATATGCTTAAACACATGTTCCTGACTCTCCTCTCCTCGGGGCCTTGCTAAGACAACAGATGTATTTGGAGATAATATGGAGTCAGACTTTGTGCGTACACCCACACGTACACCACCACTTTTATTGGTGGAGGCAGTAAGGGGTGGTATATGGGCAATGCATACACAAAGAGGGGCTCTATAAAAGACCATGACTTTGGTTCCTAATGAGATCTGTATAGTTAGAGAGCACATTTTGTAAATGAGATGGTCTCATAGTTTGGAAGCAGACCCAGACTTTGGAATCTTGGTCAAAGTTCACTCTTCTCTTAAAAGCCAGAGGGGAGACAGCCAGCTTATATCCACACCTCTCGGAGAAGCAGTTAACTCAGCTGATGCTGGTATACTTATTTTGCAGATATTAGATAGACTATATGCAGGAAAGTATGTGATTTTATTTTTAAGCCTGGTGTCCTGAGAGATGTCCCTGGGTCAGAATAGCTCACTGTTCAGCAGTGACTGTGCTGAAGTTATAACATACGTAGCTGAGTTCCTACCAGCTTTAGGACTGCATCCAAGTCTGCCCTACCTCCTGGCCTGAGGCTCAGGTGTAGGGACAACCTAACACACTTGTGCATAGCCTTCCTGGCCTCCAGAACTCACTTCCAATCCCAGATCCTTCTTGGTTATCTTTTCCCTTGGTCTCTTTGTTGCACTTTTAATTGCTCAGCCATTTTGTTTGTTGTTGCTTTATCACAGACCTATATGTGCCTTATCAATTGCTCTCCACCAAGTCCTCCATTGTTTTTGACAAAGCCCTTCGGTATGGAATTCCCCATGGTCTGTTCCAAACACTATCAGTTCTCTGAGCCGGAGCTGCAGCCCTCTGGGTAAGACTTCTGTGCACAAGCACAGGGGCTAAGGCTAGGATTGAGGTACTGGCCTACTTCTCCAGAGTGGTATTCCTGCTCTGTAAGCTGGGGCTGAGGTGGCTTCCCTTTCCTGGTCTAGAACATTCCCCCTAAAAGTCAGCTGGGGTGAGATCACTGTGGCCTAGTATTCTTGGTCTGTTACCCCTGGGACAGAGCTTCCGTCCTACAAATAGAGGCCAGGTTGAGGACGGGAGTCCCTTCTTATCTGCTCAGTTAGTCTGGAGCAGAACTTCTACAGCTGGAGGCACAGGGATGAGCACTGCAGGCAGCCTGATGACTGGGGGCAACCACAGGCTCAGCCTCAGTGCATGAGAGGGTGGAAGTCCCCATCTCCATGGCCACCCCTGCTTAGATTCAAGTTCCTGCAGGAATAAACAGTACCTCACATGCCACCAACCCCTACTATTCTTACCAAGGTTTAGTAGATTCTCTCCAATGAATGATTCCATTTGTTATATGCCTGTAGAAGAATTTCTAGAATGGTTAAATGTTTCACTTAATTATCTCCAGTTCAGGCTCAGCGCCTGTGGCTCAATTGGCTAAGGTGCCAGCCACGTACACCTAAGGTGGCGGGTTCGAATCCCCAGCCTGGGCCTGCCAAACAACAATGATGGCTGCAACCAAAAAATGGCCGGGCATTGTGGTGGGTGCCTGTGGTCCCAGCTACTTGGGAGGCAGAGGCAGGAGACTTGCTTGAGCCCAGGAGTTGGAGGTTGCTATGAGCTGTGATG
>CAUYQV010090017.1:0-13361 GCA_963574575.1 Galagoides demidoff
TCCCTGTAGTCCTAGCTACTGGGGAGGCTGAGGCAAGAGGATCACTTGAACCTAGGAGTTGGAGGTTGCTGTGAGTTGTGACACCATGGCACTCTACCCAGGATGACAAAGTGAGACTCTGTCTCAAAAAAAAAAAAAAAAGAAAAGAAAACAAAACCAAAAAAGAAAAAAGAAGAGCTCTTCCAATTGTTAGACATATTTAAAATGTTCTGATGAGGATAAAGAAAACATTATTCCATGCAATTTAAAACAAAGGAGTTTTTTTTTTCAGCAGTGTTTTACAAAGAAAGCTTTGAAACATAGTTTCTGGTCCACAGTAATGTTATCATGAAATAAAAAAAAAAAATTCCACTTACCTAAATTTGTCAGAAGCAGTGCAACTTTCTCATAGAGCTGTAAAATAGATTTCATACATATAACAACTGAATTGTAGAAGTTCTAAAGTCTATGACTACAAAGGAAATAGGTCATCAAATTATCAGTGAAAATAATTTCACTAACCATCCATTGCTCAAACAATGAAAACATTGTGAATAATTGGGCCCTTTTAGGACAAGAAAGAAACATACAAGGTCCCATTTAACTATTTTTAAAATCTCACGTCTTATTTTGAGGTGAATAATTCCGTGACGACAAGACCAGCTGCCACGAGTTATCAGCTTTCTAGGTAATGCAGGGCAAGCCACGATATAACTGTGCCCTGGCATCCTGACTGTAAAATCTCTAAGACCACTTCTGATGAAAAGATTCTGTGATTCTGTGGTTTACTGATGGCTGAAAGTTCCATATTACAGCATCTGTAAACATGAAGTGATTAAATGCTATTGGGATCCCCCAGAGCTTATAGTACCCTGCTTTTTAATTACTGCACTGGACACATCCTTAACTCACCTAGCCTCTGGTAAATGAACAGTCTTGTTGGAATTAAAGGGGTGTGTGTATGTGTGTGCGCATGTGTGTGTATCTTCAGAGGTGCAGAAGGCATAGTTTAGGCAAATCTAGCTCTCGAAGATTCCCTAGAAGAGGCCATACATTGAGAGAAAGAGCAAAGTGCTCCTTTTAAAATGAAAGATGATAAATGAAAAGGAAATATTAGTTTAATAGATTTGAGCAATATGCAAATTAAAACAATTTTAGATTAAATAGTGAAAATGCACCATTTAAAATTCCCTAGGCTGGAATTATAACTTTACCACCCAGGACTTGGGCAAGTTACCTCACCTGTTCCTTACACCACTGCTTTGCCTATATGTAATTTTTGAATTCCTTTATCTGAGAGTTCTTCTGTCTGAGATAGGCAACATACTCAGATTGTATAGCTCCAAACTTTCAGTAATGACCGTAGGATCAAATCTTATGCACAGGAACCTCAGACTCGTAGAGCCCCATGTTAAAGGAGGCAGGTGTAATTCTCAGTAAGGAACCCTGTGATATAGACTAATCATACCCATTTGATCATAAAAATAAAAACTCGGTAAGCAACAGATCAGAACAGATGTTCTAATCAAACACATTTTAATATTTCAAATTCACTTTAATATTAAAATATTTAGTGATGCAATTATTAATGAAAATTAGATTTAACTTGTGAGGCAACCGTTCTCAAAAAAACAATTCCTTTTGTATGTACCAAAATCCTTATTACCCTTATGAAAATTTCAATTCTGAATGAAGAACAGTCATATTATCAAGGCCTCACCTTAAGTCTTCAAATGTGTCCTTGAATCAATAATTTCGCAAATTACTGAATCAAAAGATTTCTCCACACCATGGATAACAACATGTAGTTTTTGTTATTTGTTGGTCTCTTAAGCTATTAAAAGATCCTGAATTGTAGGTCAGATGTGTTATTTCGTACTTTGAAGGGAAACTGGACAATTCTTGATCAGCTGATTTATCCTTTGCATCTTTCACGTTGACAAATACCTGTCCAAGTACCTCACTTTGCACACTTGTGTAAAACACCCTGAGATCTGACGATACCCCATTATTAATTGACCATGAACAATGAAAACGCTGAAATTTTAAAAAGGAATAAAATAAAGAGTCAACATATGATTAATACTAACTTTTTGAAAAACAGGGTAAAATGTATGGGGATGCAGTCGGGGTCTGTGGCACCTGTGAATACCTTACATATGTATATGTTGAAGATAAGAGGGTCATGACAGTGAGACTTTGGACAGGACACAACAGGAAAGGCACATATACAGAGGAGCTCCTGGCAGCTAAGGGATCTGCAGATGAGTGGTTTTTAGAAAACATCTGCTATCTCATTGGGCAGTTGAGCTAGAAGCCATGAATGGCTTGTGTTGATAAGAGAGGCTGAGAGTCAAAATTTCCAAACTGGATGCCACAAGTTCTGACTGTTATGATCTGTAACAGACAGCTTTCTGATATTACAGATACATAAAAAAGAAGCTAAATGTACTTCTAATTTTATCTGGTTGACCTGATCAATGTATGTGATCTTGTTCTGATGTAAGACAGACTTTCTGGCTTACTTCTTTCTAAGCTTGTGGTTTTCACTTCACAGTATAATTAAATATCTGATCTAAATATATTGGTATGGCTGGATAAAAAGGACCATCATAACGTTTTCGTCTGCTGCGAAGATCCTTCTTTTGTTGGCCTATCTACCTGGCAACCACCATACAGAAATACTCTTTCATCACTGGTGAATCAGAACAGAAAACAATACGCTCAGTAGCAAGAAAATCCACCCTATTTACTTCTATTCATTCTATTATTGATATATTTACTTTTCAAGACATGAAATAAAATGTAGACTACTCAGCACCCCTTAAGTCAATAAGGGGCATAAAATTTTGTTAGGATCAAGAGAAATTTTATAAAATAATATGAATTTTACTTTTAAAGTACTTATTACATACAAGTAAATACACAGCATATAAGGGACAGTAGGCATCCCTTATAGTTCTGCTTCTTGAGTTAGGGTTGGATCAATATAGCAAAAAGTCAGAAACAGAATATATGATTTCTAATAATTATATTATTTAAAATCTGGAGTCTCTAAAGAATATTAACTAAAAACCAATCTAGCTCTCAAGGTTTTTTATATCAAATAAAAATGTATTAATAATGAACGTTTATCTGGTGATTTTATTTTGTAAAATTGGTATTGTCAAAATCTTAAGTAGTTGAAAACAATGTAGACAGCTGAAAACATCTATATTATGAGCTCATAAAAATACTGAACTGCTCAAAGCTACATTTTAGTCCTAAGTCTGTTCATCCATTATGCTGATATTTGCTTTCTAAGGACTTAAAATTTTTATTTTAGATACTCTGATGAAAACTATTTCAAACTCTATTACCCATTTGGTTCCCCTTATAATTGAATCTGTGAAGCTTCAGGGCATGACAGGTGTGTAAATATGTGTGCTGGGATGAGATGTCATCAGAGATGGCTGAGGAGGGAGAGGCAATCGGCCCTCGCATAAAAGGGTCTTGGCTGATGCTTTTTGTTTTCTTTCCTTTGCTTTCTTTCCAGCCTGCCATTTCCTGTTCTCATCAGTATGCTTGCCTCCACAACCTTATGTTAATTGAGCATGGTGATGGCTGGGAAATCAAGGCACCAAATGTGCTCACATTGTATCTAAAATAAATAAAAATAAACCATAAGGGTTTTCCAAAGAATACTATTTGTTAGCTTCGGTGTGTTTACTCTGTATCACCCATTTTAGCTACTCTGAAACACTTTGTGAGATTAAAACACATATACTGTCTGATAGCTTGGCTCCCAGCACATAGTAGGTGCTTTGGCTTCCAGCACATAGTAGATGCTTTTCAATGTAAGCAGCTGCATACTTTACTGACTTCCTTGCTCCCTTCTTCATTTTTAGTTTGTTTACTTCCTCTTTTCTTGAGGGAGTAACGAAGAGATTGCCAGATATATGATTCCGGTTAAACAACGTGTTACTCTGACAATGTTGGTACCTACTGAAAACCTATGGGCACGTGTTCACTTCATGTACACAGACATTTACTTCTTAAGAAGATGTATAAATTAAATGTTGATAAGATAGTGGAGGAAGGAGATGATGAAAGCACAGTAGGCATTAATTCATTGCATCCTACTTGGGTGCAGAACTTTCCACCTCTGCCTGTTAGGTTAATTTCACCATGGACCACTCTCCATCACAACATGAATCCCACAATCGACACTGAGTACTGGTGTGGGGAATGGGGGAGATCCAGGGAGTGCCAAACATCTCCTTTCACGCTCCACCTGCCAAGTGGTGCTTGGTGCCATCATTACATCAAAATGATCAGCAACTCCTCTTTTTCCTTTTTTATGTAACTTCTGGATTTTGAAACATTTTTTCCCCCTAAAATAATAAAGTAGTTCTTATGTATTCTAATACTACTACTAATAAATGACCTCTTTTTCATTAGCTCAGTGATTTCTAGTTCACCTAGGAATCCTAAAGTATTTATTATCGGGTAGGTTGAATTCTCTTAGGAATCACTCAGACTTGATTGTTTATGGAATTCAGGATTGCTTAAAGAACTAGATATACCAGTCTAAATAGATAAAGCTATATTGATAAGAATATTAAATTGCTTGGCCATTAGAAAGCCCTTTCCTAATGAGGCAAACATTTCAATATTATGACCCATATCGCAGGTGTAATTTAAGATAAAGGGAATCAAAACTAATTGAATTAATTGAATGTCTACTCCACGCCTAATACTATGCTTGGCACTCCAGATACATTATCTGCTTTATTTCCTATTACAAACCCAAAGTCAGTATTTTCATGTATAGGTTGAACCCAAAGTCCAACCCTGTCAGCCACTACCTTTTGTTCTACAAAACAACAACAACAACAATTTACTGAGTGACTTTTATGGACCAGGCCCTGTTCCAGGCACTAGGGAATAATAACAGAAAAAACAAGAACAAAAACAGAGAACAAGTTCTGCCCTTATGGGCCAACATTCCAATGATGATGATAGATATACACAAAGTATTAAGTAGGATATGCAGCATATTAGATGGCGATGAATGCTACAGAGGAAAATAAAGCAGGCCAGGAGACAGGAAATGCCAGATGGCATGAATTGTGAAGAGAGGACCCAGGCAGCACTTCTTAGAGAAGCAATGTTTGAACGAGACCTGAAGGAGGGGAGGACACACACCATGCAGACTCTGGGGAAAGAAGTTTCCAGGTACAGAGAACAGCGACTAAACAGTCCTTGTATAAGAGCACTTGAGGGATAATGTGGCTGGAGCAGGTGAATCAGAGTGAGCTGGGGAGGAGCTAAGGTCAGAGAGGTCACAGGGGCCAGATAAGGTGAGCCTGAGAAGCCATCACAAAGATGTGGATGTTTACTTCAGGGAGATGAAAGCCACTGCGCCTTGGGAACAGAGGTGGGGCACGAGCTGACTCCCATGTGAGAAGCTCTAAATTCTGCACTGAGCCTTCACCTTGACAGCTGGGAGGCCAGGTGGGAAGCCCCTGCAATAATTCAGATAAAACATGCTAG
This sequence comes from Galagoides demidoff, assembly GCA_963574575.1. Taxonomy (NCBI): domain Eukaryota; kingdom Metazoa; phylum Chordata; class Mammalia; order Primates; family Galagidae; genus Galagoides; species Galagoides demidoff. The sequence continues at coordinate 5,515 of CAUYQV010090017.1, forward strand.
GGGCCTGGACCAGGGTGGGAGTTGGGCATGTGCCAAGAGGGATCGAATCTGGTCACATTTGATGGTGAGAGAAACAGAGAGTCAAGGAGAGTGTCAAAGGTTTTAGCCTGAACAGCTAAATGGGGGAGGTTTTAGAAAGAGCAAATTCTGGAGGTAAAGTGGGGAATTGGGGGCTAAAAGAGTTAGGTGGAGATGGTCAAGTAGGCAGTCTTACATATGAGTTTGGAATTTGGGGAGGATATCTGGGCTGAAATATGCAAGTAAAGAAAAGGCTGGAAATCAACCAAAGCAACACATACCACCTTGATAGTTTCCTAGTGGGGTTTCTTCAGGGAATGCTTTGGGTACTACCTGCTTTCCCATCATTCAGAATGGAAAAGGAAACAGGAACCAACACAGCCAGCTATGTCACAGGTTCCGAGCTGGGGTCTTCCAAATACAGCAGAACCTCCACAGTGGACCACCTCCCTTCATTGACCAACTCCTTAAGTTGACCTAATTTTCACAACCAGGCATGCACCCCATGTACATATCAGTAAGTAGTACATGTTGACCATCTCTCTAGTTGACTAGCTTGTTATAGTCCCTTAGGTGGTCAACTTACAGGGGTTCAAACGTACATTCTTTCTCTGAATTTCTCCAAGGGGTATACAGCATTATCTTACTGAACAAATAAGGGAACTAATGATCAGAGGGATTATGTGTCTTGTCCAAGGTTATACGGCAAAAATCCTGAAGCCTGGATTGAATCAAGCCTTTTAAACCCTCAGAGCTGAGCGCATGGCCATGCCCGGCACTTTGCTACTGTGTGAGTGACCTGTCTTTCTGAGGCCAGGTCCTTTCAGCAAGAAAACTATGACTGGCAGCCCACAGATTTTGCTCCATTTGGCTAGTTACCTTGCAGCTCACTTACCACGTTCAGCAACATGATAATACAGAAGTTAATGCACACGGCGGTCCCTGTGGTGGCGACCTGAGAGTTGTTCCTGATTAACGCCCATTTGAAGGCAGCGAAAGTGCTGACAGTCACCACCCGGTAAATGACGATCCCGAACACGGCAGCAATCACCACGCAGATCTGGCAGGAGGACAGAGCGGACCCAGTGAGCAACTCTGGCGGACTGTTTCAGGAAGCAGATTCACATTTCTGGAAAACCCTCTGATGCAAAACAAAAATAATGCTCCAGGGGTGGGGCGGTACTGACTCAAGACACTGCTGAGAAATGCGTACTTGGCCTTGCGGTTAATACTTTCTCTTGTCTGTATTTTCTTTGTTTTTCAAATAGAAAACCCACACTGCTTGAGGTGGAGGGTCTGTGCAAGCTATGGGTAATGCTTTTTAAAGCAGAATATTAGATGGAGCAGATGAACAAACATTTAGTATGGAAATCTTATCATTCTGCCCTTCTGTTTGAAATTGTTTATTGGTTTCCTGTTCTAGGGTAAAAGCAAATCTTATTGTGGCCTGAAAGATTCAGCTCCACTGGGCATGCACCATTGTTTCTTCTCTCTGAGGACCCCACACCCTCTCTCATTGCTTCTACAGGCTAAGCGCCCTTGATCTTCAAGACCAATTCCTTTTCCTCTAAGGTCCACCCACCCAATCTCCTGTACACACACTCACACAGACACACCCTCGTTAACCCCTATTCATCCTCTTTATTTCTCAGCTTAAGCACCAGTTCATCATTAGAGATTCTCATGACCCCCAGACTATTTGTGGCTGTTATATGGTATCTATCATCTATACCATATAAGCACAGTTTCTTTCACGATACTACTTAGAATTTCTCACAATTTATTTGATATAAGATTTGACAATAATCCAACAAATTATAGCTGTCTTTAGAAAATAAGCTCCACGAGGACAGGGATGCTTCGCTTAGGGTGGTTTCTGTAGCTCTTTAGCATAATTAGAGATGGACAGTAGGTGTCGTGGACTGAACCAGCAATGTGACAGGCACCTAGTGCCTTACGAATAGAATGTACACACAGACTGCAGTATCTTTCCCTGAAGATGCCTTGGTGTTTGAGAACAATACAGCATATCTCTGTCCCTGTGAAATAGAGTCGCCCCTCAGCATCCTCATAAGGGATTGGATTCAGGACCCTCTGCAAATACCCCAAATCCGCAGATGATCAAGTCCTTTTTATCAAGTGGTGTAATATTTGCATAACCTATGCATGTCATCTATATACTTTAAATCATCACTAGATTACTTATAATACCTAATGTGAATGTTATAGAAATGATTTTTTTACTATATTGTTTAGGGAATGACAAGGAAACAAGTCTGTATATGTCTAGTACAGATACAGCCACTCCTTCTTTTCTTAAATTCTTCTACCTGGGTTTGGTTGAATCCACAGATGCAGAACTCATGAATATGAGGACCAAGTGTGATGCAAATCTGAGACTCCAAAATGTTTTGTGACTTTCGTCTTAGAGACCTCAGCCCACTTGATTATAAAAACTGGATCCTAAAGCAGGGCCTTCGGATGGCCTCTGCTGACTTAGAGGTTTCTTCACACGAGTATGCCTTTGTCTTGTACAAAATTTCTTTTATACTTGCTTCTCAGGCCAACATGCTCTAGAAGCTTGGGTATAAACTAGAACTGGCCAAAATAATGATGATAACATATTAATCATCAAATAAAGAAACAAAAATCTGCTTAGAACTTAATCCTGGAGCTGTTGATTGGGAGACAGGGAAAATCGGTGCTGAGATTCAGACAAAGGTGGCAGGGAGGTAGATAAACAGCTCAGGAACTAGAGTCAGAAGACAGATCGCAGCCCTGGCTCAGCTATTCCCTAGCAACATGGCCTTGGGCAAACCTGTCTTCTCCGTGGCTTCAGCACTGTGTGTTGAGCTCCCCATCTATAGACTAGGGAAGGCTTCATCTATGTGTATGGGTCTCATGTACAAAACAAGACAATAAACATAAATGTCTGTGTAGAGGGCAAAGCCTGACACAGTTGCTTACAAAGTGATGTGTGAAGAAGGGCATGGATTTGGACCTTGGTCTGAGCCCAGGGACTCTGGGCAAGCTTTCCAGCCTTTCATCCCCCACGTTTCTTCACTGGCCAAAGGAGGTAGACTGCCTGGCCATGCTGTAGTCTTGCCCTTCATACTGCAGTGGTTTCGGGTATATATTTATATACTTGTCATTTGGAAAAAGGAAAGGAAGAGCTGATTGTTCTAAAATGACACTTCTGAAAAATGCATGTTTTGTTCCGAAACTAATGGTGTCAAAGTTCAAGTCTAAACGACTTCTTTTTAGGAAAGAACTCAGCTCTAAGTTAGTGTTTTTCAAATGGATATGAGTATTTGTAGTCAGAAAGTCAATTTTATCATATTTTATCTGGCATTAAAAATATAGACTAATAAAACCTGAGTTTACTACATGATGAAGGTGAGCAGTGTTTTGGTTACTATACCCAGTTTTCCGTATTTACTGTTCTATATATTTGAAGTTTCTGAATCTACTGCGTATGGTGCTTATGACGGAGAACGCATTTCTTACTGTATGGTATGGCAAAAAGTTTGGAAAATACTGCTGTGGATCCTAACTCAGACTCTGAATTCCTTTCAGCACAACAAGGCAAATGGAAAGAACGTTAGCACATAGGGCCTGAGCTCTTAGCCACCTACTGGCTGTCCCTGGTCAAGCCCCATAACCTTTTACAGTCTCAGCAGCTTCATCTGTAATATGGGCAGAGCAATTCCATCCCCGACAGGCAAATGGAGTTATTATGAGGATGACATAACATAAAGTACAAGAATGTTTTGTAGAACTATGCAAAGACATGATACAATTATTGTTATTGAGCTACAGATTGGTAGTTTATGAAACAAAGAGATTTTTGTAAAAATAAAGTTTCAAACCATAAAAAATATTCCAGATGCAGAAACGATAAGTCTGCTGCATTTATCTGTAAATGCTTGGTAAGGTTCTGGCTTTCCTGAAATGGGATTCATCCGCTCTTTCTTGGAATACTTGGCTTCAAATTGGGGTCGGATTTCTTCCTAAAGGACAAGCAGATACATTTTTATGCATGAAAGCAGTGTTCACACAATAAGAAAAAAATATATATCCTTTTACCCCATCATATAACTGAGTCAATAGCTTCAGTGTTTGGAAATGGGCCCCTTGAAGAAAATTTAAAGACTGAAGGTCATGATTTACTATCATCAAAAGCAATGTGATTTAACTAACAGTTACATTTCTCTGTTATTAAATGCAGCCTGAAGACAGAAACTGCAAATAATATTTTTAAAGGGACCACATGTTCTGTCCCTAGTGGTTTGGAACATCTAATAAGCTTTTACTTTTATTACCAGGGAATGGTATGGACACCAAGACAAAGAAGGTTTCTGAATAGGAACATATTTTGTAAGTTATAAGGACAATATAACTCTCAATTTTTCTCCTGTGAATTTTAATTTTTGCATTTTTAGATTTATGTAACTAAAACCATGGTGGATGGGCTTTTTGATAGCTCCCAGAGGAGTCATTCATCTTTCAACAATAGATTCTAAGTGAGTGCTTAACTGTTACTGAAAATGAGGTAAACACCTTTCAAAACCAGCTCAAATCCAGGTCCCTTTAATTCTAAATCAAGCTAAGATTTTATTGCATTTAGCTGAGCCCCATCCACATGTGAAAAGCTTCTGACTAAAAAGCAATTACGGGGATTAGGGAAAGGGACTTAGCACCAGGGCTTGTTGACGTTGGTTCCGGGTAATTAAGGACACGTTTTATTTGAGTGTTTCGGAAGAGGATGGATAATGAGCAGAAGCTCTGGTGAAATGGGGGTTGAGTTAATCCACACAGAAGGACAGGAGGCTTGGAAGAAGAGCACAGAAGAAGAGCTGATGGGAGAGATGTCAAGGACGGTGAGCCCAGTTTGGGCGACGCTGCCAGTGTAGTGTGAAGGGTGTCTGTCCTTTGTGTCAGCCCAGCGCTGGACCTCACTCGGGGCAGTCACAGGTAAGATCGGGAGGAGACACACTTAGAAGCAGGCTGCGCCTCCTTCAACGATATTAGGCTCTAAGTATCATGAAGAGTGCGTAGTGACCCAATCAAAACTGGAAGCCAGGTCTGTGCTCCTTGGAGTTACAGGTAGAACTGTATCATGTCCCCTAAGTTCACAGGATGAAGCCCTAACTCCCGGTACCTCAGAATGTGACCAGATATGGAAATAGGTTCTTGATAGAGGTGATTAAGATGAGTCATCAGGGTGGATCCTAATTCAATATGACTGGTATCTTTATAAGAAAAGGAAATTTGGACACAGCCACACACAAAGGGAAGATGATGTGAAGACATGGGGAGAGGGTGGACACTCTGTAAACCTAGGAGAGAGGCCTGGACAGGACTGTTCCATGACAGACCTCAGAAGAAACCGACCCTGCAAATACCCTGACCTTGGACTTCTAGCCTCCAGAGTGGGAGCACGTAAATGACTATTGCTTAAGCTGTGCTGCTTTGTTATGGCAAGCCCAGAAAACTAATATACTAGGTTACCCCAGAAGGATGAAGGTATGGGGCATTCCCACAATGAACCCCAAACTGAGAACTAGAACCATCTGTGGCTAGAGGCAGGCTCATGTACAAAGGTATGCTGGGGAAGGAACAGTTCAGCTCTCCGAGCTTTTTTTTTTTTTTTTTTTTTGACAGTCTTACTACGTTACCCTGGGTAGAATGCTGTGGCATCACAGCTCACAGCAACATCAAACTCTTGGGCTTAAGCGATTCTTTTGCCTCAGCCTCTCAAGTAGCTGGGACTATAGGCGCCTGCCACAATGCCTGGCTTTTTTTTTTTTTTTTGTTATAGTTGTCATTGTCGTTTGGTAGGCCTGGGGCAGGTGTATGTGGCTGGTGCCCTAGCCTCTGAGCTATAGGCACCGAGCCACTCTCTGAGCTTTTAACAGTGGCTGGGAAGACAGAAGCAGACAGACAAGGGATATATTTATGTTAAGGGTGCCCACATCCTGAGCCCACCACACATGCCAGTGAGGTTGGAGTTATTCAAATCATGCCACACTTTATAGCGGAAAGGAGAAATTTAGTTACATCCTAACTAAATGAAAAAGAAGCCAAAGGTGAAGGAAATTGCCCATGGTGACACAGTTCTTGGAGGTGACTTGGATTCCTAGGAAAGAGCATTTCCCAATCTCCTGGGTACTGGTCCCATGAACATGTGTGACCAGAAACGGCCGAATCCACCACCCAGAGGATGTTCTAACACAGTCTGGCTGCTGTCACTGGACCCCAGAGTCCGTTGGGGCAGCTTCTTCAAACCCAGAAAATCGTTTTCTGGGCAATGTGTACAAAACCATGAGAGAAGGCCTTATCGGAAGAACACAGATTGCTGAATATCCCAGGATCATATATCATATATGTACCTTAAGTACAGATAATAAAACCAAACTAAGACCCAAAACAAAACAAAAAGCTCCCCCAAAGGGTTTCAAGGACAGAAGGAGAAAAGACAGCTATTCAAATGATTGAAGACTGATTCGAAGGAAACAAACGAACAAAAAAAGACTCTCAGAAATGCTTCTCTTACCAAGCCAATCAGGGCTAAAATTCTCATCATTTGTATTTCTAGAAGATTCATTTTAGTCTATAACGATACATATATATGTTTCTGGTAAGGAAAACACACATTAATTTCCATTATGATATTACATGTGGATGAACAGTTGTTCTGATTGACTGGCCCAATAAGGCTCTGAGGAAACCAGACTCAGGTTTGGTGAGAGAGAATTGGGGCACGGGGTGACCAGGCCCAGCTGGGCACCTGAGAATTCTGACAGGAAAGGGGCAAAGAGAGTATGAAAACCAGAAAGAAGTTAGGAAGGAGCACAGTGGACTGGCCTAGAAGAGGATGAAAGGAAGGACTGGGCATGGTGGCTCACACCTGCAATCCTACCACTCTGGGAGGCCAAGGTGGACGGATCGCCTGAGCTCAGGAGTTCGAGACCAGCCTAAGCAAGTGCGAAACCCCATCTCTACTAAAAATAGAAAAAAAAAAATAGCCAGGCATAAGGGCAGCACCTGTAGTCCCAGTTAAGGCAAGGGGATCACCTGAGTCCAAGAGTTTGAGGTTGCTGGAAGCTGTGATGCTATAATACTCTACCAAGGGTGACAGAGTGAGATTCTCAAAAAGAGAGAGAGAGAGAGAGTGAAAGGAGAGTGAGAGGGCTGGGAATGTGCTGAGAAGGTGAGGCCTCAGAGACGGGCAGTTTTGCCTAGAGCTGGCCCTGTACTTTGGGCAAAGGCAGCCGCTTCGGAGCGGTTTCCTGTCTGCATTCACCCCTGATGTAAGACTTCAGAGTGGTGCACACCTGGGAACTGTCCTGGGCTGAGCTGCTCATTTCCTTGGAGTAATGCTCTTTGCTTCCATGTGCCTAGAGATGTAAAACCAATACCTTTTTTTCTGCTAAAGTAAAGAAAATGGATTATATATTTAAGAAAACTAAAAAAAAAAAAAATTACTACCAATTCTTCTGGGGCCTCCACTCACAAGCGAAATGCTTCCCTTAGTCATGGAGTTCTGCTCCACTACGGAAGTAATCAAAGTGATTTTTTTCCTTTAAATTTTGCCAGTCCCCCTTTTTTTTTTTTTTTTTTTTTACTGCTAAGGCAGGTACTGAAAACGCTTGAAGAGCAAACCTGACTTTTGTCCCAGAGCAGACAGGGATGATTCAAGGGCACTGAGTATTTCTTGGTGTTTTGCTTTTTCAAAAATTCTGAGGAAAAATGATACAAACCTCCTCTTCTTCCCAGTCTATCAAATCCCAGTCATAAGCAATGACAGCTCGCCGTCTTTTCCAGAA
>CAUYQV010090020.1:0-12817 GCA_963574575.1 Galagoides demidoff
TAGTCCCAGATACTTGGGAGGCCAAGGCAAGAGAATTCCTTAAGCCCAAGAGTTGGAGGTTGCTGTGAGCTGTGATACCACCACAGTCTACCCAAGACGATATAGTGAGACTCTGTCTCAAAAAGCAAAACAAAAGAAAAAGAAAATAGGCATGTTGCATGGGTTTGGGAACTGAAGCATGAAGAATTAAAGAAAGCTTTGAAGCCAGGTCTTATTTCACTCCTGTACTTCAGTCAGAGCAAACATAAAAACAAGCAAAATCATTAAATCATGGGCATCAAGCAGTTAAGCAGTATCACACAGTGAAGGTGATATTCACATGTAGCTTTGCTTATTTCTAGAACAATCTCACACTATTGACTCATTCTCTAAAATATTAAGTATTTCACTGTTAAGACGTTCATAATTTGCCTTTATTTTTATACATTACTATTAAAGGCATCTAAAAGGAATGATAAAAATCACTATCATTCTCTCTCTTCAGATTATTAAGAATAAGGAAAACAGCAAACACAAGTAATTAATTCTTCTTTCACAATAATACCATTGAAATTAAAGCAAAGAAAAATGCTCTTGGAAAATCTCTTGGCTTAAAATGCTTCACAGAACTCCAAGTAAGACTTACACATGGGGACTATTCAGCTTCTGCCCAAATTATTTAATTGTATCTTGGGGCCTTAGAGCATTAAAAAAAAATGTAACAAGGAGGTGGAGATGTAACATAAAATCTGTATTTTAAAGAAATCTCTGGCTCAGAGTAAATGAAGGGAATGGGGAATCAATTACACTAGGGTATGTGATTTGAATAAATGAAAATTCCAGAATGATGAAAGCTTATAAAATTCAGGACGGTAGTACAAGTCTGATAAAGGGTGACAACATTTTAATAATGTAAATGCAGGGGGAAACACAACAAAAGAGAAAACAAGAGAGACAGTGAGAGAAAATTGAAGTTATACTAATGCTGTAAATATTTTGAAACAAAGACTTGGCATACAATTATGCAAAAGATGTTATTAATGAAAAAGTTAGGATTGCTTCTGAAAAAGAATGGAAGACCCACTTGAATTTAATGGGGTAAAGCTAAAATAAAACCTGGAAGTGAAAATGCTGGCAGTTTTTAAGTCTTTTCTTAGATGTATTTATATTTTAGCCACATAAACAGTAGCTTGGTTGAAGGCAGACAATAATGTATTATGAAACTAACTGAGAAATTCGTGCAAATTTGAGATGCTATCATGCCTTTGTGTCACTTTTTTTATACCTTCCAAAATGTACAATAAAACCACATTGGCAGTGCCTTAACACACACATACACACACACACACACATTCACACAGCCTCGTTTGTACTTTTACACACACATAAACACACAGTTTTACTTACATGTTTGTCCATTAATATTTGTGCATGTATGATTTTCATGACAAAAACAGGACAATGCTTTTCTTGCATGGCTCTTTGGATGATTAAATAAAATCACGTATGTAAAGTGCTGCGGAAAATCCATGAGAATTGGCGACATGTCCTTAAGAAGAAAGGGAAAGAGGGAATTTCAACAATATAGAGGAGAATTTTGTTGAGTTACAGCAAATGTAAAGGTATTATTATATTTGAGCTAAATTTAGCTCTGGGAATCCTGAAAGCCAGGGTCAAAGGCACATCACGATGACTTGTTTTTCTTTCATTGTCTAGTAAAAGCAAGCTGTGATATTGTGATATAATAAGAAATATAGTCTTCATCTCTGCCTCCTGGTTCCTCTCTCTGAGCTCCCCAAACCCCTGTAGCCATGGATATCAGGAGAACCTTTCGTGGAAATATTTGGCTTTTTAGGCTAGGTGCCTATGGCTCAAGCGGCTAAGGCGCCAGCCACATACACCTGAGCTGGCGAGTTCGAATCCAGCCTGGGCCTGCCAAACAATGATGGTTGCAACCAAAAAAAAGCTAGGCATTGTGGCGAATGCCTAAAGTCCCAGCTACTTGGGAGGCAGAGGCAGGAGACTCGCTTGAGCCCAGGAGTTTGAGGTTACTGTAAGCTGTGATGCCATGGACTCTACCCAGAGTGACAACTTGAGGCTCTGTCTCAAAAAAAAGAAAGAAAGAAAAAGAAACATTTGGCCTTTGACCTCCAGCTCCTGACACAGAATTCCTATGATCTTTGTAGTTTCCTAAGTGACAGGAACCTCTGACACAGAGCTCCTAAATCCCTAGGGATTTCTTGCGTGATAGGAGCTTCTTGTGAGGTGATGCTGGATGGACTCAGGACTGGAGCTGGTTTGTAGAAAAAATAACTTTATGATTAAAGGGTAAGAACTTTCAGCCCCCCACCCAATATCTGGGGAGAAGATAGGGGATGAAGGTTGAGTTGGTCCCCAGTTGCCAGTGATCATAGCTACGTAATTAAATCTTCATACACACTTTAAAGAACTTGGGGAGTTTTGACTGACTGGACATACAGAAGGTTCTGGAAGATGGTGTGCTTGGATGGATAATGGATGGATGATAATTTTCCCGCCTTCCCCATACCCTCTCCTGCACTTATTTCATCTGGCTATTCATCTGAATCTTTCCTGATATCCTTTATAATAAGTGGGTTAACATGTATAAAGTGTCTCCCTGAACTCTGTGAGTCACTGTAGCAAATTAATCAAACAGAGGTGGAAGATATGGAAACCTCCAATCTGTAGCCGGTCAGTAATAAGTATAGGACACAACTTATGGCACATGACTGGCAGCTGAAGCAGGGCAGTCTGGTGGGACTGACCCTCACCTGTGGTATACGACATGCTCTCTAGACAGATAGTGTGGGGACTGAACTGACTTAGAGGACATGCAGCCGGGGTCCACTGAAGAATTGCTCAGCTGATGTTGGGCAGTAGTGTTTTTCCCTATTATCCTATTGGAAGCATGGCAAATATTGCTGCAAAAAGATGTATTATTTTATTATTTTACACAGGGATTATCAAGATCATTATCATCAATAGTGCAAGGATGAAAATGACCCTGAAACACATATATTTGGACATAAAACTTAAAGGAAAAAAACCTTAGCCAAAAATTTATTGAATCATTTTATCCAGAGTCAGGGTATGCAGGAGGGGATAAAAATAAACCTAAACCACGGAATAAATGATCTGTTTCAGGGAACAATAAAAATAGAGCTCTTGAATTATTTTGCATGTTAAAGGGAGTCTCTTTCCCTGTTTTGTAATCTATGTATTTTATTTAAAAATAAAATAAATACCATAGGAATAGTCAAAAGAAGCACAATGCAAATGTTTGTAGAGCATGCAAAGTGTGGTATCCAGGCAGCAAAACAGGGAGACACTGGCAAGAAAAATTCAGAGGATTTTCTGCTAAGCAGCCTGAGTATATGGGACAATATGCTGTAATTTACAAGGGATTACAGGTGATAATTCACCGGGGATCAACATGACAGCTCCTGCGACGGGGAGTCTATCTGTTCTTTTTCTTTTCAATGCCAGTGTGTTTCACGAAGATACACAGATAGAATGACAATAGGACTCTATGATTCAGGTTGATTTATATGGTGGATGTAATGTTCATTATGTGTTTTCTCTTTTTATTAAATTGATGTACTTAATTGTAAAGTTCTTATACACTGGTCTGAAGAAGGGCAGGAAAGACTAAGGCAAGTTTTTAATATAGTGGACATTTTTATGAGTACTAGATAAAAATATTCTAATGTAGTATCATGGCAGTAATAATTAAGATGAACATTACATGTAATGATATTCTTTATATCGCTTCTACCACCATGTATTACTAGAAGTTCCTTTATAACATTTAATGTATTCATAATTACTTTATTCATTCAATAAATATTTATGGAGTACTAACTCGTCCATGCTATTGCAGACATGAGGGATATGACCGTAAGTAAAACAGGCAAAAATTCCTATCCTCAGGAGTCTTTCATTTTATAAAGGGAGATAGACAATAAATGAAATAGATGTATAAAATATATTGCATGTTAAATGTGGGTAAATACGGGAGCAGTGAGGTATAAGACACATCAGAGTTTTCAGAAAATGCTTACTGGAAAAATAAAGAAAAGGTGACATTTGGGTTAAAACCTAAAGGAAGTGAAGAAATAAGCCCTCTAGTTATTCAGCAGAAAAACATTCTAAGGAGAAGAAATAACAGTGCAAGATCTGTTCACCTTCTGGTGTGGAAAGCTCCGTGAGGATGGGAAGGGTGTGAGGACCTTTTAGTTTCGTCTTTACTTTATCCACGAGGACTAACAATGTATCTGACACATAGGTGCTTAGTATGTAATCGTTTAAATTTAAAAATGCTGATATGAATAACTCTCTTCATCTCTCCAACTCCCACTTGGCTCTCAACTCAAATATTGCATTTTAAGAGCATCTTCACCAACCCCCCTTACTGTGTTGGGTCTTCTGTTGTATCTACTCATGGCACTGTAGGTCCTACCCTCAAAAACATGTTTAACAATTAGAATTAAATTTGATTTGGTGTGTATTTACCTAACTTGATCAAAGATCTGGTTTTACATGTTATGATATCCCCAAAGACTAGTACTTGACATACTGTAGATGCCCAATAAATGTGATAGAATCAATGCATGACAACAATATTATTGTTATTTTTTTAGAATTTCAATATGAATTTTTTGATGTATTGAAAGGTGTGAGTACTGGCTAAAGAATTTGCCACTTCTTCACACTTTTCTCTGTTCTACATCTTTTATGCATCGGAAGGTGTGACTGCCAGTTAAAAGCTCTGTCTCATTCTTCAGGTTTGCAGAGTTTTTCTCCAGGATAAATTCTTTTTTGTACCGAAAATTCTGACATCTGGGTAAGCTTTTGTCACATGCATTACATTCTTAGGATTTTTCTCTGCTGTGATTTCTATTATGTTTAGTAAGGTCTGAGGAGTGTTTTCTTAAATAGTTACATTTTCTGCTCTGAATTATTGGTCAGTGGGTTTGCATGAAATTTACACAGAAGATTGAACATGACTGGACACTCACCTGTGCAGTGTCTACCTCTGTACCCGTGCCCATCCCTTCATCTCCCACGAAGGAGCTTCCAGCTGTAGATGCTTCTATATTATGGTTACAGTGATGATGGCAAAGATGGTGAGTACAGTTTATTCGGCACTCACTGTTCCCACTTTTTCAGGAAACTTACATGATCTCTGTGATGTAATTACAAAGTCTTTCAATTCTGTTAGTTTTAAAATGCTCCCATTAAAAATGAAATGAAACTCTTCATTTAAATCCGCACATCCTTGGCTCATTGCTTTATTTATTTTCATACAAAGCTAATATCTCAAAAGAATTTAAGGAATTTAAAGAGTGAACTCTTCCTTCTCTAACGACAATCCTCTCCATTCCGGCCACCATCAGAATTTCTCAGTGTAAGTCACCAGAGGCTTTCACTGCATTGAAATAAATGGCTGTCTTTTTATCCACATCTTGCTTGCTCTTTTGATGATATGTTTTCTTAGCAAGAATGATAAAGGTTTCTCTCCTTTCACCTTCTGTAAAGTAAAAATCTCTTGTTTTCCTCTTACCTTTCACATCCCTTTTTTTTTTTTTTTTCATGTCCTGGCTTTACTGAAAGGTCTGGGCATATTCACCAGACGGCATATGAGGTGAGATATCTTTTCTGATGTTTGCTTGTCATCCACATATCTTCATTGGTTAGGTGTCCATTAAGGTCCTTGGCCCATTTTGAGACGTTTTCTTACTCTTGAGTTGGAAGAATTATTTGTATATTTTGAATAAAAGTTAATATCACTTTTAAATTTATATCAAATTCATTTATTGACACCAAGATAAAAGTAACTTCTGCCTAAAACTCTGACACAACTTGTAAACCAGGCAATCTGCTTGTAGTCTTGTTCTCCTCCGAACTGTTTTATAATTTACTTAAATGCTATCTTTTGGTATTGAAACACTTCAGTAATTTTCCACTGCTCTCAGCATAAAATCAGAGCCCTTTAATGTACCCAACAAGTTTTGCATAGTCTGAGAGTTCTACCTTACATATATATTTTTATTTTATTTTATTTTATTTTATTTTATTTTTTTTCAGTTTTTGGCCGGGGCCAGGTTTGAACTGGCCACCTCCGGTATATGGGGCTGGTGCCCTACTCCTTTGAGCCACAGGCGCTGCCCAGTTCCACCTTGTATTTTAGTTTTATCACCTGCACTCTCTCTGTGTCCAGGTTGGCCTTTTTACATGTTCTTCAATCTTTACTCTGTCTCGGAGCCTTTGTTGTACAAGTATTTGTTAAGTGAAAACAGTCTTTCACAATCTCTACTGTAGTAGATGTAACTTACATGGTGGTCATTCATAAACCATTCTGCTGAAATTCACACCTGCCTGTAGTGTTTTCCTATACTGACTCAGAATGCAACAATCTAACTTGCTTTGACCAATGGGATATTAGCAAACCAAGGCCTTAGTTCCTATATAGAGGGCATGTCCTCTTTTAATATTCTCTGATGTAGAGGGTTGCTGGGCTGTAAAGAAGCATGGACTAGATTAATAGATGGGAAGGACACCACCCAGAGAAAGAGGGTCATTTGGAGGAGCACGGATGCACCAGAAGTGAAGATTTCTTGGGTCATCTAAGCCAGTACCACTGCCAATATCACGTGGGCCAAAACCAGCCAAGATTCTCAACTCACAGATTTATGAAAAATAAAGTATAAGGGTGTTTTTTGTTTTGTGGGGGCAGAGGGAAACTGTGTGGTTACTGCACAGCAGTCAATCCTACATAGTTAATTTACACCTGTCTTTCTTAGCTTAACTAACTCAGTGAAGAAATTTCCTTTAGTTAGTACACAGCTCAATTAAAAAAAAAAAAAACAATAACACTCAATATGAATTCAGTATCTACCACGTGTATGGCACTGTTCAGAGTACTCGCCACATTTCACCGCACTTAATCTTTAAAATTTCAGTGGTTCTCAACCTTCCTAATGCTACGAAGTATTTTCATTGTTACAAAGGGGTCGCAACCCACAGATGAGAACTGCTGCTTTAAATAGTGTCATGTGATAAACACTAAGACCAGGCCCAGGGTACAAGTAAGGAAAACTGAGGCATGTGGGTAAATACCGGCCGCCAATAGAATCCTGCTTTAAATTGGTGTGGGGTTCTTTTCTTTGCTAGCTGAGATGCTATTTGTTTTGTTTATTTTTTTGGCTCTCACTGTCATAGCATGGAAGCTCTCAGTGGTCAAAAGTTAATTTATTAATTTATTGCTCTATCCCTGGTGCCTAGAAGAATGACCGAAAGAAAGTAAGTATTCAGCACATTTGTGAATTTGGAAATCTGGTCACTGCTAATAAATCCTCTGTAGGCGATAAAATGTTTATTATGCAAGTTTATTTGTTCACGATCCTTGTAACACAATTTGTATTATTGCACGTACATGGACATTCGTAAAGGAATGATGGAAGGAAATGTGTGTAGTCTGCCCTTAGTTTCTACATTCTCCTGTTATACTATGTCAAGTCTTTGTACAAAGAAAGTCTCACACTCTCACTTAATAGACCATTTTCTTTTTTCTTATTTTCCTTCCTTCTTTCTTTCTTTTTTGAGACACAGTCTACTTGGTCACCCTGGGTAGAGTGCCATGGTGTCTTATCTCAGAGAAACCTTAAACTCTTGGGTTTAAGTGACCCTCTTGCCTCAGCCTCCCAAGTAACTGGGACTACAATACCCACCAAAATGCCCAGCTATTTTTTAGAGATAGGGTCTCGTTCTTGTTCAGCCTGATCTTGAACTTGGGGACTCAGGCAATCCGCCCACCCTGGACTCCCAAGTGCTGGGATTACAGGTGTGAGCCACTGTGCCCTGTTCTAATGGGACATTTTCTAAGGAGAAAGGATATGTTTATGTTACAATAAAAAAAAAGCAGTTGTATGAGAAATAAC
This sequence comes from Galagoides demidoff, assembly GCA_963574575.1. NCBI lineage: Eukaryota > Metazoa > Chordata > Mammalia > Primates > Galagidae > Galagoides > Galagoides demidoff. Next base: position 7,941 of record CAUYQV010090020.1, read on the forward strand.
ATTACATATTGTCATAACTGTTGTAATTTTAATTCTTTTTGGTTTTAGTGAACATTACATCACCAGCGTGTTGCAATTGGAGTGGGTGGATTGCTTGAGCTCACCAGTTTGAGACCAGCCTAAGCAAGAGCAAGATCCTCATCTCTACTAAAAATAGAAAAACTAAGGCAAGAGGATCACTTGAGCCCAAGATGTATAGGTTACTGTGAACTATGATGGCACTCTACCCAGAAAAACAGCTTAAGACTCTGTCTCAAAAATAAATAAATAAATGAATAAAATCAAAATTCTTGGGGTGGGGGGGCAGCACCTATGGCTCAGTGAGTAGCGTGCCAGCCCCATATACTGAGGGTGGCAGGTTCAAACCTGGCCCCGGCCAAACTGCAACAAAAAAATAGCCAGGCATTTTGGTGGGTGCCTGTAGTCCCACCTACTCAGGAGTCTGAGGCAAGAGAATTGCCTAAGCCCAAGAGCTGGAGGTTGCTGTGAGCTATGATGTCAACACACTCTGCTGAGGGCAACAAAATGAGACTCTGTCTCTAAAATAAATAAATCAATCAATCAATCAATCAATCAATCAATCAATCCAATGTATTTCAGGCAGTGAAATATGAAAATGAATGAAACCCTAACAATAAACATGACTCTGATAGAAACTCTCCATGATTGTAACTCTGCTTCATCATTTAATGCACTAACTTGTTCACAGTCCTGCAATGCTCAGTAAGTCACTTATACTATTTCTAAATCCAAATTGGAATGTTGGAATATATTACAAAGATTAAAGCCCAAATGTAATCTATTTTAAAAACTATTCATAACCAGGAGCCCACATCTGCATAAATTAAGGCTCAAAAACCATGCCTTACATATCTTATGTGTTAGCTATCTTTTTCCAACACAATTAAACTCCTTAACTCAATGAATAAATTATGTTTGATTTTTGTCATTTTGACCAATGGATGAATACATATAGACGTAACTAAGCGATAATGTAGACAAGTTTTTTTTTCTTACCCATTTCCTTATTTATTATCTTTTTCTCTTATTAGCAAAATGAAGATTATAATATATGTTCAATATCTCTTTGGCCAACTATCTCATTTGCACACACTGACAAGGGAATATTTAAATCTGTAATAGCATGAAGTCTGCATCTGTTGTTTGGGCCTGACTAGTTTCCATTCCCCTTACTTTAAAAAATATCTACTTGGTTTCTTACAGTAGATTCACCTACCCCTCCTTGGAGATTCCACAGTGTAAGAAGGAAGACTCCCACCCTCTGGCCACAGCAGTTGAAACACGACCTGATTCTGGCTGGTTAGAAAACTAACATTCCTGATCTACACTGATTAAATCAATAATTCAGCACTTGATCCAAGCCAAACCAATGAGAGCCATTCTCCAACTTTTGCTTGAAATATTACTAAGGAAAAGTTTTGTCTCCACTTAAATTCCTGAACAAGTCAAAGATGGGGCTTTTGGTGGTGGTGACAATCTTTGCAAAAGTCTACCTGAAATTGAAGACCACCAGAAAACAGGAACAAGAGACAGAGAAACACTGATATTTTTGGCTTTCCTTTTTCACTCTACTCCATCACTGCCCTGCCTTAATATTTTACTGGCAATAGTCATGAGAATCTGGAAGCACAAGTGGGAAGTCTAAGTCCATTTTGCCATCTCTGTATGAAGCCTTGTACTATTCCGTCAGAGACTGTAATAGAGTTCCATATATCCTGTAGGGAAGGGATTCACTGAATCATTAACAACAACTCTGTGCAGAAAAGTCTGAGAACCACAAAACACACTTCTCATGCCCCAGAGACTTCACAAGGAATAAATGATAATTAATGTAACAACAAAGAAATTATTTTGAATTACTAGAATATCATCTCCTTGACTTGATGACCAAGCACATGTTTTATAACATATCAATTCATGAGCAACATAGCCATTTGTAATTCATGAAGAGGAGGATGATGAAAATACCTATAGGCGTACCTTGGAGATATTGCGAGCTCAGGTACAGACCATTGCAACGAAGGGCATGTAGCAATAAAGTGAGTCACACAAATTTTTGGTTTCCCACTGGGTAGATAACGTGTTACAGCTTCTACATCGGCATACTTGCTGTTTCACCTCCTACGTTTTTATGTTCTGGAGATGGCTTCCTTCCCTAAACCTTATGAACTCTCCTCTACTAGCTTCAAACTTTTTTTCAGCAGCTGTCACCTCTCTCAGCCTTCACAGAGTTGAGTTAGGGCCTTGCTCCAGGTTAGGTTTTTTGCTTAAGAGAATATTGTGGTGCTTTCATCTTCCATCCAGGCCGCTAACACTTCCTCCATATCAGCAATGAATCTGTTTTTACTCTCTTATTATTCGTGTGTTCCCGGGAGTCGCAGTTTTAAATTCCTTCAAGAAAAATGTTCTTCGCATTCATTGACTAGGCTAATTGGCACAAGACACCCAACTGTGGGACAGTCTCGGCTTTGAACGTGTCCACTTCGCTAAGCTAGCCTTTGATAGAAAGTGAGAGACGTGCAACACTTTCTTTCACTTCAACACTCACAGGTTATTTTGGGGTTATTAATAGCCTATTTTCAATATTCTTGTGACTCAGGGAATAGGAAGGTTCAAGAAAAGAGAGACAGGGGAACAGCTGGTTGCTGGAGCAGTCAGCACACACTCGTTTCTCAAATAAAGTTTCTGTTCTTATACGTGATTTGTGTGCCCCCAAATGATTGCAATGGCAATATCAAAGACCGCTGATTAAAGCTAACCACAACATATAAGAATAGTGAGAAGGCTGGTAATATTGCGAGAATTACCAAAATGAGACGCAGAGACACGGACGTTACTGTTGGAACCAGGGCACGGATCGGCTTGTTTGGGGCTGTCACACGCATGAAATTTGTAAAAGATGCAGTCTCTGCAAAGCATGATAAAGTGAAGCACAATAGAACGAGGCATGCCCGTACTCCAAAACAAAGTAATGCGAGAATAAGAATTTATAAAGAACATAACAGTTTTCTTCAACAGCAGGAATATGAAATTCTAAATATCCATTCATTTGTTGGCGATGACATGTGTGATATGAAGTGTTTGATTTTTCTCCCTGCATTCATACCTTGGCCTCAATAAATACGAGTATCTGATTATGGGTAGGTGTTCAAATGTTTCAACAACTTTGTCTTCTCGTACGTTTTTGTGGTTAAAATATTATTTGTGTGTTAAAAGAAAGAGGAGTCATATGCCTCTATTTAAATTCTGTTATCTTCAAATCTGTGCTCTTTTCTACCTTGTGCAAAAGAACGAGAAAAAACTCTGATAATAAATATTCAAATTTTATTTTCTTTAAGTCTACTTTTCAAATGCCATTTTATCTAAATGAATTATTATTGTCTCTTCCTGAGGTAACTGTTCATTCTAAACAAGGGGAAGGAGAAGAAAATGCTTATTTACTGAGCTGCTAGGAGACCATCATTCTCCCAAATTCGATATACGCTTGCTTAGAGTACCAAGAGACTGCATGCTATGAGCGTTCATTAAGATCTGACCACATTTAGTCTAAGGTCATCAAAAATTACAAAGACAAAAGGTCAGAAACAGCAGGGAAAATTGTAGAATTCATCTTCATAACTTAGGCTAATATTAGTATATTGCATGTTCCTCCACAGAGGAAAAAGTCTACAAACACAACATAGTAAATTAATTGTACCACCCACAACAACATAGGCATCTAAAGTAAGGTGAAAAGTATAAGGCTGTATCTATCATTTCATTAAACAATATAGAACATGTATGTATCTTTCAGATTCATACTGACCTTTAATCACTGAAAGCTCACTCCAAATTTTGCTAGAATATTATCAAAACAATTTTTAAAATATATGCCTTTAAAATAATTTCAGGGAATATATGTATATGTACATCAGATGTGTTGACGTGCGTCTAGGTATATATGTGCATCTGTGTATATATAGAGATATGTGTGTGTATGTTTATATGCATATGGTATATATGTGTTTGGGGGTGTAGTTAATACAGGACTCATCAAACTATGCCTAACAGTCAAATCTACCCCACCTTTGTTTTTGTTGTTATAGTTGTTATTGCAGTTGTTTATGGCCATGAAATTCACATATTATAAGCTTAACAATTTAAAACACATGATTTGGTAGCACTTAGTACACTGGCAACGTTGTATGAACCATAGCCTCTCTTTTTAGATGTGACTGTGTTTACACTTGTTTTATTTTCTTAATGTACATATTTATTTTCTTATTGGTATCTAATGTCTTTTATAGTCTTTTTTTTTTATTTGAAGTCTGTCTGATATTAGTGTACACATCTAAACTCTTTCTTGGCCACTAATGGCCTATAATGTATTTTCCATGATTTCATTATCAATCTGTTTGTGTGTTTTTGAATCAAAATGAGTTCCCTGGGGACAGCATGTAGTTGAATACTGTTTTATTAGCTTACCTTTAAATATCTGCTTTTTAATTAGAGAGGTTAATCTATTTCTATTTAAATAACCACCGATAAGGAGGAGCTTACTTCTTTCATTCTGTTGTTTGTCACATATTGTTTGTCATTAGAGTCCTCTGTTATTGATTTCATTTGTCCTTAATGGATTGATTTGCTAGTCTATCATTTATTACTTTCTCATTTCCTTTTCTTGGTATTTTTAAGTTACTTCTTAGTGGTTACCCTGAGAGTTCCGCTAATCTCTAAAATTTATTTATTTATTTATTTATTTTTGAGACAGAGCCTCAAGCTATCCCCCTGGGTAGAGTGCCATGGCATCACAGCTCATAGCAACCTCCAACTCCTGGGCTCAAGCGAGTCTCCTGCCTCAGACTCCCAAGTAGCTG
>CAUYQV010090022.1:0-11844 GCA_963574575.1 Galagoides demidoff
CATCACAGCTCATAGCAACCTCCAACTCCTGGGCTCAAGCGAGTCTCCTGCCTCTGCCTCCCAAGTAGCTGGGACCACAGGCGCCCGCCACAACACCTGGCCATTTTTTGGTTGCAGCCATCATTGTTGTTTGGTGGGCCCAGGCTGGGGATTTGAACCCGCCACCTTATGTGTATGTGGCTGGCGCCTTAGCCGATTGAGCCACAGGCGCTGAGCCCAGACAGTTCTTTATTAGTATTTCTCTAGGAATCACCACCAGATGGTTGGTGGTTTGGGTCATCTTTGGCTTCACCTTCAACCAGTCTGTTTTTTGTGCCATCCTCTGAGTCTCCACCTTTGTGTGCTGTTGTCTGGACAGATGGAATTTTTTTTCGGATTCAGATCACAGTTTCCTTCTAAACAAGACTTCTGCTCTTATTTTCCCCTTTAAGCCTTGCCTACCAGTTTGGGCCAGTGTTGCATTAGCTTGATGAAAATCTTTGCTCTTAGTTGAGGATGTACTTCACATTCCTGCCTGCAAGGTGACAGGTTAACTTTTCATGCATCTCTCCTATCTGGGATGGCTGAGTACAGGGGTTTCTGTTTGGATCACAGAATGAGAGATTTCTATTTTGCCTGCTACATGAAACATCAGTGGAGTGTGAGTCTGGATTAAAGGCTGTGAGCACCAGGACGGCTTGTTCTCCAGTTTCCCCCTGAATCCTCTTCAGAAGTGGGAGCCTCCTTTCCCCTTGGCCCTCTCTGGAGCATTCTAGATGTACTCAGTGTTTCCCAGTACATCTGATTTGATCCTTAAAGACCCGTAAGACCCTATTAGTACTAGATTTATTGTTTCACATTTAAAGCATTGGGCTTGTAATATTTCTTCATTTCATGACTGATAATTTTGCTATTTGACCTTAAATGACCCTGAGCATTGGTGAAGGCATCCTAACATTTCTTGGATTTCACCTGTTTTTTACATTCCAAGCAACAGCCACCACTGTACACATCTCCTAGTTCTTGAGGACAATTCCATAATGAGTGTAGCCTTCAGCAGACAGAAACCACACCACTTGTTATATTTTAACAGAGAGAATTTAACATAAAAAGAGGTTAACTAAGAGACAAAAGGCAAAGTAAACTAAGTTATCTTGGAGGTAGCAACTGCAGGAAGCAGCTCCCACTGTTATGCTCAGAGAAGGGAGAGATGGGAATTATTAAAACTTAGAAACTTGGAAGGGACAAGTCATGGAGCTGAAACCTACAACTCCTGAGAAGGAGCCACTGTTTGGTTGGTAGTGGTGTTTCTGAGCTCAGAGGGGATGTCTTGACTTCTAAAGCAGAGATACAGGCCAGCCAGTGCTTGTGTCCTGAGGGATGTGAGCACTGGGCACCAGTTCACCTGCTGCTCTGGGCAGCTGCTGGGGTGGGAAGTACTGGAAGCCAGTGGGAAGGAGCACGTCCCTTCCCCCTCCTGGAGCCTTGCACTCTCCCTTCAGTTTCCATCTCTGACAGAGCAAAGAGGGAGGACTCAGAGACAAATGTGGCTGCAGAGTATCAGCCACAGCACCACTGGCAGACCAAGGTCGGGTGGGCTTGATGTTGCGAAGCCGTAGTCTGGTATACAGCATGTTGCACTGTCCCTGTGCAAAGTTTTCATTTGTAAAGGATTTTTATTCAAGTTCTGTAGTTTCAGGGCAAGGATACAGTGAGCACACCACACATAAAGAGTGACTGTGACTAAGGTATTCTATCACTTTCAAGCCATGCTTGCAAAATGCTCAGTAAGTGTGGGTTTTTTACTTAACCTTTTAGGTACAGCGAACATTATTTTGGTGATGGGCACACCGAAAGCTCTGACCTACGTGTTGTATCATATATCCATGTAATAGAAACGCTTGTACCTCCTTAATATTTTTGAAATAAAAAAACAAAGTAAAATGTGTACTTTTTAAAAAAGTGAGGACATTTTACTCGACAGAGAGGTTTTGTTTGGGGACCATTAATGTCAGCCGTATATAACCCTAAGTGGTGGTTCTAAAATAGGCCCACAAATTCTTCAACTTTGCTGCCTTCAAAGGTGGTGACTTATTCCCCTACTCCTCTTTTTTTTTTTTGGCTGGGGCTGGGTTTGAACCTGCCACCTCCCATATATGGAGCTGGAGCCCTACTCCTTTGATCCATAGACGCTACCCCCCTACTCCTCTTAATTCTCCTCCCCTTGCACATGAGTGGATTTAGTTATTTATTCTAACAAATAGAATGTTCCAGAAGTGATGGTGTATGACTTCTGGGGCTAGGTTGTAACAAGCATTGCCATTTCTGCCTTGCTCTCTAGGATGGCTATCTACAGGGGATAGCTCATGGTGATGAGTGGCCACAAGGACACTCATGTGAGTGGAAACTGAGGTTTTCTATTCACAACTGACCCCAACTTGCCAGGCATGTGAGTGAGCCATGCTGGAAGCAGATCCTCCAGCCCCAGCCAAGTGTTTAGAGGATGTCAGCTCCTGCCTTGATTTTGACTGCAACTCATGAGACCCCCGAGTCAGAACCCCCTCCTAAGTTGCTTTTAAATTCCTAAAGTGAATGTAATTAATTTTGTCATTTTAAACCACTAAGTTTTGTGGCAATTTGTTATTTAGCAATAGGTAGCCAATACATGTTGACTTTTGGAAAGCAGAATAATGACTAATATTTTAAAAAGCTTCACTTTTAAAATCCTCACTTTAGTAGTTACTGTTACATTTTGAGGGAGTCTACCTCCTAGGAACATTGCTTTTCCAGAGAAATGCCTATAAATACAGCTCTGTCATGAGTATTTAAAATCAAGCTTCTGGATTCCATACTACTTTTCAGGAGATTATCTGACAACTAGCAGTTAGCTTAAGTCCAAAGAAAGTATTTCTCAAGTAAAACCATTATGTAGTGGCTGCAACCATCATCACCATCATCACCATCATTGTTATTAAACATGAGAACAGGTATCCCTCTAAATGGGAAAAATCAGCCAAAGGCCCCCAAAGGATGGCACAGATCCTTATTTATTTATTTATTTTTCTTAGTTAAATAATCAAAAGGATCATTTATTTTTACTATAGATAGTATCATAATTCACCAAAATGGTTTATAACAGTTAATTGCTGCTTAAATATTTTCTTATAAATGATGCCTTCTGATGTTAAAAGTAATGTGGGTTCAATCATTTTTTAAAAATGATCTGTTTAGAATATATGTGTATTTAACACATAATAATAGAAGTAAAAATAAATTAGCTATCTCCTATGAAGTCTCCTAAGAAGGAAATTATGATAAGTTCCTGATTATATAAAAACTATTGTATCATTAAAGGAGATTTAAAAGAAGCATAAATACATTTGAATAGAAATGTCCATTTTCTGGGTTTTGTCCTTCTGTACAAAGCTGACTCTTCAGAGTTGAAATTATACTCTGGTTTCCCTCTATAAGCAAGAAATCCCTCAACAGCAGCTCAGGAATGATTTTCATGTCTTAGCAAAACAGATTTCATCATTTACTCACGGTCATTTGGAACTTTCACTTTTATAAGATCCACTGTGTCATCTTTGCTGACCTTCCCAGGCTTCTCCACAGGAGGTCAGGGGAATGTCCATCCTCTCCAAGATGGCTCTGCCCAAACAAGGGGTTGATTAGAACAGGGTTTTCCTTGTATCAGCTTCCTTCTTCCTAAAGAACCACACGTTACTGAGGAGGCAAAGCCTGATGCATTGCCATACCAAACATGGCATCCAACTTGACCTTCCAAATGCCACTGGGGTGAGGAGGTGTCATTACTGATTGCTATGGCAACAGAGCTTTCTGTCTCAGTAGATTAACCTTAGGCGGGGTGTCCAACTGACCTCTGGTACAGCCAATTATTCTTCCCTCAATTAATTATTTTCCTCTTGTCTTTTTTTTTAGTGTGGTGATGCTTATATTTGGCTGATGTAGCCAGCCTTTCTTGGGAACAGACACTGTGAATCAAGGCAACAGTATTTTCTATGTCAGCATTCCAATGAAAATGCTACTGTCAACTCAGCCATTAGCTTCATTTTGCAAATTGATTCTCTTTATAGTTACCCATATTGGATGACAGAGGAAAGGGAAGAAATAGAAGGAAGAAGTATGCCTGCTGAGATAATTGCACTCTTCCCTCTCTGCAGGAAATAAAAAATCTCCTTTATTCTTTCATTCCTCTGAGCGTGCCACTTCAAAGTGCAGTTCAGCAAGGAACTCAAATATTAAAAAGCCCGGATGACATTTCCAGAGCAATACTTTATCTGACTTTTGAGCTAGGGACAGACAAGGTGACTAATGGCTGCTTGGCTGGTCATATGCCCCCGAGAAGCGTAATAGTCAGTCATTAAAGAGACTCTTCTTGAGGAGCCAGTATTAAGATTGTGAAACCTATGATTTGTTTGTGGCAGAAAATGCCAACCATGGGACTTCCCTGCAACACTGGCATTCCGTGTCGCTAGAGGAGAAGCAAAGATGGCTCCTTTGCCATCCTCCAGTGTCAGAGGAGCTCAATTTGCTACTTGAGCTAGGAATATTAGCCTCCTTTACGTATGAGAGTGTCAGGAGGTAAGAAATTGTACTTGTAGGCTTAGCACCCGTAGCACAGTGGTTATGGCGCCAGCCACATACACCAAGACTGGCGGGTTTGAACCCGGCCTGGGCCAGCTAAACAACAACAACAACTGCAACCAAAAATAGCTGGGTATTGTGGTGGGTGCCTATAGTCCCAGCTAGTTGGGAGGTTGAGGCAAGAGAATCACTTATGCCCAAGAGTTTGAGGTTGCTGTGAGCTGTGATGCCGTGGCACTCTATGGATAGCAATATAATGAGACTCTGTCTCAAAAAAAAAAAAGAAAAGAAAAGAAAGAAATTGTACTTGGTACAGCTCTGTTACAAAGGAAATTTGGTACTACCTTATGTGATCTAGTGCCTCATTTTAATTACAGAGGAAGGTCACAGGGACAATTATTTCCAGTTTAATACAATATAAAGGTAGACACAAGGAGGGCAGAGACAGTGGTCCTCGGAGAGGATAAAGAGGCCAGGAGACCAAGGCAGAGTGAGAAGTTTGGGATTGCAAAGCTAGGGTGTGAGCTCACTGCTCTGCACACCGACATCCCCAAAGCTCCTCTGTGTGGGCTCTGTACATTACCTTTCTCTCTCCCATCCTCCTCCTTTCCCTCCTTGTAAGAAGAGACAGAACTGATTACATGCTAGATTAGCATGGAAATAAGGCAAATTTTCTTTAAGAAAATAAAAAATAGAAACAAAACATGTCTGATGGTCAATCAGTAGTCTCACCTCAAGAACAAGGCCAAAGCCACTGTGTTTTGATGGTACCTCAGCAGCTCCTGTTCTAAGAAACTTTACAACCCTAATCTCATGGAAAGGGGTTGGGCATTCGAAGTGATGAGGCAAATGAGGTTGTCAAATAGTTTAGATTTCTGTTGTAATATACAGACATACATGAATGCCATGATTAAAAATGCTTTTCTCTAAAAGTGACATTGGAATTTTGAGCAAAAAATCTCCATGGAGTTTGGATAAGCAGAAGCAATGTCCAAGACAGGAGGCTGAAGAAAGCACTTTAACTTGAATAATAATATAGTAATACAAGCTTCAGTTTCAAAAGTCAGAAGGCTAAGTAAGAAGGAGGGGGGATTGCCATCCATACCTAACACCATAGAGCAGTGGTTCTTAACCTGTGATTTGTGACCCCTTTGGGGATCAAATGACCCTTTCACAGGGGTCACCTAAGACCATCCTGCATATCAGATGTTTACATGACAACTCATAACAGTAGCAAAGTTACAGTTATGAAGTAGGAACGAAAATAATTTTATGGTTGGGGTCACCACAACACAAGGAACTGTATTAAAGGGTTGTGGCATTAGGAAGGTTGAGAACCCCTGGCATAGGGTGTAGGGAACATTCATATGACTGAATATTTTCATCTAATCAAAACTTTTAAAAATATTTGTTTTGGAAATTCAGACTTTATACTTCAAAGTCTTTGTCATTTGCCCAGGCCAATAAGATTTTGTCTTTAATGATGGCTCTTATGTAAGCTCTGGGAATATTTTTGAAATATGGGCACATACTAATTTGCAAAGTGTTGCTAGGTAATTGTTGCAACTGGCATACTACTTCCTATAGGGATTTCAAACTTTAAGGTCACTCTTTCTCCTTTTCACTAACTAGACATGCTTGGTATTGTAAAGGTATTATAATTGCTGAAGCACTAGGTTTCTTTCTACCTATTTAAGTGGGTGGTAAGCTTATAGAAGCCTACATGTCGGTTCTATTTTTATTGGGATTGTCGTGTTTTAATGAGCTTACAGAATTTCCTCAGAGGCATTACAGTTAGCAATTTTAGAATTTTTTATTATTTCTTATTAAAATGGAACGCATGTTATCATAATAGTTGAAAAATATAGACTAAGCCCTGATGAACTGATGTATATGCTTCTGAATTTATTATCTTGGGTTTCCAGTATCTTGTGGAAAATATCTACTCCCTGACAGAGACTTCTAATTTCTCCTCAAATCTGATTCTCCTCTCTTTTTGGCACATAGGAGGATTATACTTTCCTTCTGCCTTGCAGTTGGGTAAGTAATTATTACTGCTAGGTTGAGAGTAGAAGAGACCTATTTTGTTTGGGCTACAGCATTTCCAGCTCTGCTGTTTCCTTGTAGTGGTAAGCTCTGAAAAGCATCATGGAAAAGTGGTGGAATCTCCAGATGTATTGATCACATGGAGTGGAGATGACCTACCAATCTGTACTGGGCAGAGAGTACAGTGAAAAATCAACATTTGTAGTTTTAAACCACTGTGATTTCTGGAACTGTGTGTTACAGCAGCATAACCTAATCTATTCTAACTATGATCCATAGCCTGTGGATTTTGGACTTTATCCTGAAAACTGTGGGGAGTTCAGATGAAAAGACTCAATCTAGAGTTGGGAAGAAGTGGAGGACATGAGATGAGGTGAGACAGAGACAGCTTTGGTAGGTATGATATTAATCTAGCACCATGATAAAGGCTTGAATGAGGATGCCATACATTTTAAAGCAAACAATAAAAAACCATGAATCTGTTTTCTCAGAGCAATGACCTCTGTAGTTATTTCTAAATTAGTTTTAGAGGAGAATGTAGGTTATCCTCTTCTGTCTCTTGTTTTTGCCTAAATTTTTCATCTACTATGGAGGATACTGGGAGATGGGCCATAATAAAAATGGGAAATGGAATAAATCGTTTCCTGAAGTTACTTACAATATGGAAGTGGTTATTTGTGTCTTTCTTTATGCTTGGGGAATTTTTCTTAATGCACACAAAGACTGAGAACTTTAACTTGGTTTCCTTCCAGTTCCTAATACATGGTAGTCTTACATCATTGTGTATGAGAGGTAGAGCTCTGTAACACTCATCTTAGTTTTACCAGGAAATCAGGAAAAAAAGGGTCTTAATTTATTTAGAGAGGATCTAGAGATGGGAAAAAGTCAAACTGTTGTTGCCGCAGATGCTCTGAGGCCCTAAATGTTTTAGAGGTGGAGGCCGGTTGACACTCAGAAAGGCCTTAGCTGTTAGGAAAGGTCCAGGAATGAGGTAGACATTTTTGGTAGTTTTAATGAGGACCATATAACAGTTGTACCTAGTGATTCATCCTTATCCAAATTTGCCTTAAATTATGACATTATTCACATGACAGTTGATTAATGTAATTTGTGGTACTTATGTCCTATAAAGTCTCTACAAACACTGACTTAGCAAACACCAAATGGTGTTCCTAGGCTTAGTCCTTTGTGAGCCTCTGTTCTCAACATTACCATCATCTAATCAATACATCATCTGGTTTTATGTATGTTTCTATTTAAAGACACCTTAATATGTATTATTGATTCATTAACATTGAATCAATGGCCAACAGGACTGTAACTCCAGACTGAATGAAGCTTATCTAACACATATACTTTCTCTGTAAGACATATCAATATCTTACTGTGCTTAGGGACACCAGACAGCATTTTGGTCCCATGCCTAGGGGATTTTTAAATAGCAAAGTCACACACAAAAAGAACAACAATGCAAAAGAAATGTGGCCCTGCACAGACCATGAAAAGTACATTTATTTACAAATGAGAGCTAAAATAGGCAGCGTCACTTGTGTTTGACCCATGCATGTTGGGTGGTGCAGTATTTTTGCCACTCTGAATGTGTTCAGCAATGATCATAAAAGCACCACAAACATTGATTTTGGAATTACAAATACATTTTAGCAAATAGGAAAATTTGCAAGTATGCAATCTGTGAATAACAGGGATAAACTTCAAGTGATTATGAATATTATTTTTATAATACAAGTTTAATTTGGTTAATTATGTGCTTACCTGTGCTTAGTTAACCCTGGTCTGAAGAAATCCTTGATCCTACACAGTTCTCCTCTGATTTGTAGGGAGTCACTGGACCAGGTGCTTGTTTTGTGAATCTATAACCCAGCATGATAGCCTGATGGCACAGTCCCTTTCTCTAGTCCTGGTGTCTGAGTGATAACAATTTCCCTGCTAGTGCAAATTCAGAACAGACTTAATGTATTTTTTTTTTTTTTTTTTTTTTTTAGAGATAAGAGTCTCACTTTGTTGCCCTCAGAGTGCTGTGGCTTAGGCAATTCTCTTGCCTCAGCCTCCCGAGTAGCTGGGACTATAGGTGCCCACCACATTTTTTTTTAAAATACACTGACCTAGTTTAAAAGTCAGCACATTCCAGTCTTGGGGTCAGATGATGCTCATATTCAAAAGTCCATATTCTGTCAGATGATGTACATATTCAGGTCATATTCTACAATTTATAGAATTTTCTGACATGATAGTGTCAAGTATATTACCAGAGTCTGTATATTTTGTGTTTGTCTTTTATTTATTTTTTAAAAAGCATATTTCCTTCATTTTATGGATAAAGAGCCCCAGTTATATTAACAAACACATATTTACATGGATATGTACACTAAAGAAAAAAGTTAACAAGTCCACAAAAAAGAAATTATTTTCTTAAAATGAAGCATTGTTCAACCCACAGTAACATTATTACCTTTTTTCCATTTTATTGAAGCCATTTATACTCCAACTATAAAAACATGCTCTAGTTAGTAAATATGTAACAGAAAGAAAATCTCATATTTAATAATACAAGAAGGAGGTTGGAGGAGGTGTTTGGTTTTAAGTTCAATACCTTTTTTATTGAGGTAAATATTTTACATATTTATGGGGTACATGTACTATTTTGTTACATGCATAGAATGTGTAATTATCAAGTCAGGTATGTGAGATATCCATCACTTTGAGTATTTGTCATTTCTATGGGTTGGGGACAATTCAAGTCCTCTCCTTGTCCTTGTAGCTGCTTTGAAATATACAATACATTGTTGTTAACTGTGGTCACTTTATTCTGCTGTTGAATGATAGAACTTACACCTTTCATCTGTGTTTGTACGTTAACCAACCTCTCTCCATTACCTTCTAGCCATCCACCCTTGCCAGCCTCTAGTATCTATCATTCCATTCTTTGCCTTTATGAGATCAACTTTTTTTGCTCCCACATGTGAGTTGAAACATGCAACATTTGTCTTTCTGTGTATAGGTTATTCGACTTAACATAATGAGCCCCAGTTCCATTTATGTTGCTGCAAATGACATAATTTTGTTCTTTTTTTGGCTAATTAATATTCCATTGTATATATATGTATATATACACCACATTTTTCTTTATCCATTTGTTTGTTGATAGGCACTTATGTTGATTTCATATCTTTGCTATATCTTTTCATATCTTTGATACATCACATTAGCAGAGTAAAGGATAAAACCATATTATTATTTCAATGGATGCAGGAAAAGTATTTGATTAAATTCAATACCCTTTGTGCACAGCAAAGGAAACAACCAACAATACAAACAGACAGCCTGCAGAGTAGGAGAAGTTATTGTGCTATTGAGAACAGTGCTATCATAAAAATGTAAGCAAATGTCTCTTTGATATACTGACTTCTTTTTCTTTGGATAGATACCCAGCAGTGGGATTGCTGGATTATAGGGTAGTTCTATTTTTAGCTTTTTGAAGACCATCCATACAATTTTTCATAATAGCTGTACTAATTTACATTCCCACCAGCAAGATGCAAAGGTTGACTTTTCTCCTCATCTTCTCCAGTCAATACTTGTTATGTTATGTTTTGTCTTTTTGATATTAGCCATTCTTACAATGATATTCAATTGTGGTTTTAATTTTAATTTGCATTTTCCTGATGATTAGTGATATTGAACATTTTTCTTATACCTATTGGCCATTTGTATGTATTCTTTTGAGACTTATCTATTCATGTCCTTTCCCTGTTTTATTTTATTTATTTTATTTTTTTTCCTTTTATTAAGTCATGTACACATAGATCATGAAAACATTTATGCATATGTGGGGTACAATTTAAAATATAATTTGGAGTGCTTACATCAAACTAATTAATATAGCTTTCACCTCATTTACTTGATTATGGTGTTAAGACATTTATGTTCTATACTTGATAGATTTGACTTGTATCCTAGTAATATGCTCCATAGGTGTGATCCCACCATTTACCCTCCCTTTATCAAACCTCCTCCCTCCCCTCCCTTACCACTCCATTTCTCTCCATCATTCTGGGCTATAGTTATGATCTATCTTACATAAGAAAGTGCAAGTAAATATAAATTGGTTTCATAAAAGTACTGAGTACATTGGATACTTTTTATTCCCTTCTTGAGATACTTTAATTAGGAGAATATGTTCCACCTCCATTCATGTAAACATAAAAGAGGTAAAGTCTCCATATTTTTTTTAAGTCTGCCTAGTATTCCATGGTAAACATATACCATAATTTATTAATGTGTTGATGGGCACTTGGGCTTCTTCCATGACTTGGCAATTATGAATTGAACTTCCATGAATAATCTGGTACAAATATCTTTGTTAAGTGATTTTTGGTCTTTTGGATATACTCCTAGTAGAGGAATTGCAGTGTTAGATCCATGAGTGTTCTCCAAACTTCTTTCCAAAAGGAACATATTAGCTTGCATTCCCACCAGCAGTGCAGAAGTGTTCCCTTTTCTCCATATCCATGCCAACATCTGTAGTTTTGGGATTTTGTTACATGGGCTACTCTTACTGGAGTTAGATGGTACCTCAAAGTGGTTTTGATTTGCATTTCTTTGATGATTAAAGATGATGAGCATTTTTTCATGTGCCTGTAGATCATGCGCCTGTCTTCTTCAGAGAAGCTTCTGTTCAAGTCTCTTGCCAACAATGAAATGTGATCACTTGTTCTTTCTTAATAAGTTTGAGTTCTCTATGAATTCTGGTTATCAGACCTTTGTCAGAAACAAAGCTGAAGGGTGGGAGCTGAGCTGAGAGAAGAGATAGATAATTGCATGTCTTCTCTGTTGAGGCAAGCTGCAACTCCAAGGAAACAAATTTCAGCTGAGTCTTCAACCCAGAGTTACTGATTCACTAGGATTGGACAGGGATCAGCTAAATACAAGACAGAGCCACCTTGTCCCACCACACCAAGCAGGTCCCCAGAGTCTCAGGCTGTAGTATTGTATGGGTCCTTTGCAAAGCTGTAGGGGAAAAGCTATAGTCACCAGTCCCTGCTCTTTGGCAAAGGGCTGGTTAACCACAACCCCAGGAGCCCCCAATCCAATTTCATTTGACCTGCTTATTTAGCCAAATGGTGAAAAACAATCATTTCTTATACAGCTTATCTAGTGGGTATGAATTCTCTCAATTTTTGCTTTTCTGGG
>CAUYQV010090026.1:0-28478 GCA_963574575.1 Galagoides demidoff
CAATGATGGCTGCAACCAAAAAATGGCCGGGCGTTGTGGCGGGCGTCTGTGGTCCCAGCTACTTGGGAGGCGGAGGCAGGAGACTTGCTTGAGCCCAGGAGTTGGAGGTTGCTATGAGCTGTGATGCCATGGCACTCTACCCAGGGGGATAGCTTGAGGCTCCGTCTCAGAAAAAAAAAGACAACCCAATTTAAAATGAACCAAGGATTTGAATAGACATCTTGTGAAAGAAGTTATACCGTGATGAATAAGCACATGAAAAGATGCTCAATATCATTAGTCATTACAGTAATGCAAATGAAAACCACAATGAGATATTATTCACACCTACTAGCATAGCTATAATCAAAAAGACAGTGTAGGCTGGAAGCGGTGGCTCACACCTGTAATTCTAGCACTCTGGCAGGCCAAGGTGGGTGGATTGCCTGAGCTCACAGATTTGAGACCAGCCTGAGTAAGAGCGACACCCTATCTCTAAAAATAGCCAGGTGTAGCTCAGCGCCTGTGGCTCAAGTGGCTAAGGTGCCAGCCATATACACCTAAGGTGGCGGGTTTGAATCCAGCCTGGGCCCACCAAAAACAATGATGGCTGCAACCAAAAAATAGTCGGGCATTGTGGTGGGCGCCTATGGTCCCAGCTACTTGGGAGGCAGAGGCAAGAGACTCACTTGAGCCCAGGAGTTGGAGGTTGCTGTGAGCTTAATGATGCCACAGCACTCTACCCAGGGGGATAGCTTGAGGCTCTGTCTCAAAATAAAAATAAAAATAGCCAGGTGTGTGGCAGGCACCTATAGTTCCAGCTACTGAGGAGGCTGAGGCAAGAGAACTGCTTGAGCCCAAGAGTTGGAAGTTGCTGTGAGATATGATGCCAGGGCACTCTACCCATAGCAACAAAGTGAAACTCTGTCTCAAAAACAAAAGACAAAAAACAAAACAAAGCAAAACACAGTGTTGATGAGGATGTAGAAAAATTGGGAACCTCTTACACTACTGGTAGAGGTAAAATGGTGCAGCTGCTTTGAAAAATAATCCAGCAGTTCTTCAAAAAGTTAAACATAGAGTTGCCCTAGGACCTGACAATCCTACTTCTGGGTATATACTAGTAGAAAACATATATCCACACAAAAAACTTATGCAAAAATGTTCATAGCAGCATTATTCATAATAGCCAGAAAGTGGAAATAACTCTAATTCCCATTAAGTGATAAATAAATGATGTACTATATATGGATATAATAAAATATTCCTCAATCGTATTAAAGGAATAAAGTACTGATTAGAAATCTTTATCTAATGTACAACTCAGACTTAATAAAATTAAATTTATAGATAGACTTGGATTTCTCATATGAGAAGTTGAGGGCTGGGAGTTGGAACTCTTATATTCCATACTGAATCTCACTTGGATGCTTGCCTACGTGTTTGCAATACAGCCTGTGCTGCAACACAGGCAAACCTTGAAAATATTGTGCTGAGAGAAAGACAGACACAAAAGGCTACAAATTGTATAATTCCATTAATATAAAATATCTAGAATAGGCAAATTCATAGAGACAGGAAGTAGATTAGTAGTTGCCAGGGGGTGGAAGTAGGGGAAAAGTGCTAGTGGGTATGAGGTGTTTTATGGGGGTGATAAAGGTGTTTTAGAATTAGTGGTGATGGTTGCAAAACCTTGTAAATATACTAAAAATCACTTTGTTGTACACCTTAAGGGGTGAATTTTACAGTATGTTTATACTATCTTAATAAAAAATAAATAAACAAATTAGACCATTTCTTGACCTAAATTAGATCAGGGCTTGCTATTGGTTGAATGTAGATGTTCAGTTATTTGGAACAACACCTAGTGGTGCTCATTTACAAGAGGGCAAGTGCTCTCTTGCTGTGTTGTCCTCTCCAAAATATGTATACTAAATAGTATGTATCCATTTTTATTGCTGTAATACATATTTGAGAATGTCTATAGATTTTGCTCCAAAACAGTGATCATCCCAAAAGTCACTGGAAATATATACGTATTTATGATGCATAAGTTATTCAGATCTCAAGCGAAAACATTCATATGCAAATATGTCTCCCATTCCTCTGTAGAGTTAAAGTTTATTAATTCTAGGCCAGTTTGAAATCTATTTACCCAAGTCCTAGCAAATCTGAGTTTTTAGGCTGTCTCTAGAGAGCTGCCTCAGTTGACAGGCTTAATTTTACATGTGCTGGGTAGAGGTGAGTGAGACATGCAGATGTAAACACGGACTGAGACTGAGAAGCCAGTTCGGGGCCGATTTGTGTGTTGCATCAAGCATCTAAGTGAAGGAGATCAACCAGTTTAGAAACCAGAACAAGAAGCCCCAGGGCCGAATTTAAAGAATGACTACGTTTGGGGATGGAAGGGGAAACGGAAAGCTGCCAGAAAGAAAACAATACGTAAAACAGACTCATTTTACTAGCACTGCTCCTGGGGGAGGTGAATCCGCTGTCGACCTGACACGCTCAGGTTCCGAGTCCCCTTTATACCTGAATAGGTCTCAGTGAGCGCAACAAGCTGAAATGTCAAGAAGCGACCTGCACGGTTTTCTCTACTGTCCGCTAACTCTCATACAACCTCTATCCAACAGCTCATCTTCCTACCCGCTCCCCAGCTCCATTTTCAAAACCCGCCCCAACGCTGAAGACTTTTTGTCACGACCTGATTCCCCAAGCGCGTTTGGCCCGCCTCAGCCGCCGTAATAGAGCTTTGCGCACGCGCAGCGGGAACCGTGAAGAAGGTGAAGATGGCGGCAGCCAGGACGGGGGTCCTGAGAGTCCTGGGTGTACGATGGCTGCAAAGAGCAGCCCGGAACGTGGGACCGTTAGGTGCACGGACAGGTCCGCAAGAACGGGCGAGGCCTCGTGTGGGAAGAGGATGCCTGAGGTTTGGTGGGTCGGGAGCAGGGATCATGAATGCCGGAGTGGCTGTTTCCTGGTAGGAGCGGAGGCGGAGTTGGTTTAGACAGCCAGGGTGGAGGGTCGCACGGGTGAAACCAAGTCCCGGGCTCTAGCCTCTGTAGCCACTACAGCTTGAAGCCTTTAGGGCGGTGGGAGAAGGTATGACCTGCCTTCTTCTGCAATCCAGCCTCCCACATGACGAAGGATATGCTCCCGGGGCCCTATCCTAAGACGCCAGAAGAACGGGCCGCCGCCGCCAAGAAGTATAATATGCGTGTAGAAGACTACGAGCCTTACCCAGACGATGGCATGGGGTGAGATGAGAGGATCTGCTTGCACCCAAGTAGCGGTGGGAGGAAGTCGGCTGGGCTAGGTGGCTGGGCTCGATTCTTTCTCTTGAACCTTCTCGTGACCCATCAGAGTCAGTGGTATGGGTGCTTTTCTCGGTGGAGGGAAGTGGGGCGGGGGTTGGGGAGTGGTGAGCAGCTGCAGCTGAGAGGACTTCAATTTTCTCCTTGGCTCAGGTTGTTTCCTCAAACGAGGAAGCCGAGGTTTTAATGTCTCCCTCGAGGACCGCTCCCCCACCCTCAATAGCAGGAACCTTCCCTGGTTTTATCTAGAGATTTGGGTTTCATTTAAATTGAGCATTTGCTGGGCTCAAGTGCTGTCATCCAGGCCTGTGACCAGGCTGGAGCTGGACTCCTGTCATGAGAACCTTATTTGTAAATGGAGTACGCTATACTTTTGCGTGTCTCCTTTAAAAACATATTTTTCGCTGTTAGGGCTGTGGAAATCATAGCACTATTAGGTAGATGAAACAGCCTCTTACTTGATGTTATCTCTTCCACTCGCCTCTCTGTCTACGTAACATCCCTATAAGTTAATTACCTAAAGTGATTATCATCACCTTTATTTCCTGGCCTAGCTTCACTCTTTGAATCTTCTTTTCAGCAGCTCCTATTCTTTCTTGTTTTCTGTTCATTTTCTGTGACACACATCTATTTGTCATCATTTTCTGTGCTTTTTATTGTGTTATGCACAAGAGCAGCCTTGGTCTCAGTCTGTATAAGATGAACCTGGACTTTTTGGGGGGGGGGATTCAGCTTATTAAGAAGTCCCATGAGGTATTTAAGACAAGATGTGGAGATGAATGTCAACTCTGGTTAAGGAACACAGTTGCTATGAAAAGAATGCTTTTCTGGGTGGTGCCTGTGGCTCAATGGGTAGGGCACCGGCCCTATATACCGAGGGTGATGGGTTCGAACCGGCCCCCGGCCAAACTGCAAACAAACAAAAAGAAAAAAGAAAAGAATGCTTTTCTACTCTGTACCCTTATTGTTTTTAGTCCAATTAGCTGGGTAACTTTGGATTCAGATTCTAAACTTTAATTTCATTTTCTATCTAATGAGGGAATCAGAGAGCAGTCATGTTAATTAACAACAGGGATACTTTCTGAGAAATACATTTTCAGGGGATTTTGTCATTGTGTAAACATCATAGAGTGTACTATGTGAACCTGGATGGTGTACCCTACTACTTACTTAGGCTTTTGCTCCTAGGCTATAACTATGTACAGCCTTGCACAACCTCTATCCAACAGCTCATCTTCCTACCAGCCTACAGCATGTTACTGTTCTGAATAAAGTGGACAGTTGTAACACAATAGTATTTGTGTATATAAACTCTATAAACATAGAAAAGATACAGTAAAAATACAGTATAAAAGATTAAAAAATGGTGAAGGCTATTCTTTACTACTAGCTTCCCCTGTCGGCATTCGGCACCTGTATAGGGTAGCTCCATTATAATGTTATGGGACTGCTACTGTCTAGGTCCATTGTTGACCAGAATGTTTTGCAGCACATGATTGTAATGGATTGCCAAATTTCTTTTCAACAGTATATGTGACTTTTCCTATGTTTTTAGAAAGAAGATAAGGAAAGCTTATGTACGTAAAACTGTTTCAGAGTTTGACGTGAACTTTTATTTGCTATTTTTTTTTTCTTTTTTTAGAGATAGAGTCTCACTTTGTCACCCTCAGTAGAGTGCTGTAGCGTCACAGCTCACAGCAACCTCAAGCTCTTGGGCTTAGGCAATTCTCTTGCCTCAGCCTTCTGAGTAGGTGGGCCACAGGCTCCTGCCACAATGCCCAGCTGTTTTTTTGTTGCAGTTTGGCTGGGATAGAACCCAGCCTGGTTCGAACCCGCTACCCTTGGTATATGGGGCCAGTGCCCTACTCACTGAGCCACAGGTGCCATCCTGACGTAAACTTTTAATTATAATTTGGAATTCTATGGCTCTGGGCTTAGTGACTGGAACTTGAGATCTTGATTTGACAGTCAGTTCCTATGTCTTCACGTGAGACAGTTATCTCTGTCACTTTGTTTCTCATTTTTGAGATGAGGAACCTCTGAATTGTCTTGAGGCTACTCACAGCCCTTCTGTTTCTCAGGTATGGTGACTATCCAAAGCTTCCTAACCGTTCACAGCACGAGAGGGATCCATGGTATGACTGGGACCACTCAGACCTGAGGTTGAACTGGGGTGAACCGGTGAGAGAACCATATTCCATTTGATGTTTCTTCCTTCTTCCTGGGAATTCTTTCTTTAGCTGAAATGACACTTTTCTGTCCAAGAAACACTAAACTTTTCTGTGAAAGGAAACAAAGTCCAGTGATCTGAGATCTGAGGTTCCATGTGTGACACGTGTGATGGGACTTCTGGAAATAATCAAACCTCTATGCTGTGAAAGTTGTGGACTTCCATGACTGAGCTGTCCATGGTCAACAGAACCTAGACAGAGGCCAGCATCTAGTCCTGTGTGTGGGTGTGTCTCAGACATGGCTTCAGAGTATTGCCCCAGAGCAGTAGAATGCTTCTATCAAGCCTTATATCAGGCTCTGATCATTCTGGACTACCTACATTTTCCAGAAAGTGACATTACTTGTCTTTCTGCCTCAGATACACTGGGACCTAGACATGTATATCAGGAACCGTGTGGACACATCACCCACACCTGTTTCTTGGAATGTCATGTGTAAGCAACTCTTGGGCTTCGTGGCCTTCATGGTTTTCATGTTCTGGGTTGGGGAGAAGTACCCCACCTACCAACCTGTGGTGAGTATTTGAGAAGTGCTCTCTTAGGCACATTTGCTTAGTCCTGTTTCCTGAGGAAATGGAAGACCCTGGAATAGAGATTCAGTCACTACGACACATGGTTTCTAGAGTCTTAGGAGATTTGGAAGATAGGAGGGCCTTACCCACTGGCCTGGCACAAGTACTGGAACACTGCTCTACCCTTACTTCTAGAACTCATCTGAGTGAGAAGATACACTTTAGAACTTGGTGAGAAATGAGAATGTGAAAGTCATTTATTCTCCAGAGTTGCCATTTAGGAATTGTACTGACTCATGGTGTTTCAGCAAGTGATATTTATTAAGGTAGAGTCAGGGAATCTTAAGGTGACACTTTATCCTTTGTTAGATACATGAAGGGTACTACCTGTGGTATACCAGAAGCAATTAAGTGTCTAGAAAAGTACAAATGATTATTCATTCATTTATTTAGAGATAGGGTCTGGCTCTGTCATCTAGGCTGGAGTGAAGTGGCCTGATCATGCTTCAGACAGTTATATTTTAGAGAGTGTAAAGAACATAGTAAATATACTCTCTGGAAGATTAGTTAAGAAAATTTAGATAAATAATATGAGCAACATTGGAACAGACACATGGAAGTTTGGCACAGTTTGGGTGTATATATATGTATAATGTGCTAAGTGGTATGAGCTTCTCTCAAGGATGATTACCTATATGCTCAAAAAATAGGATTGGAGTGGTAGGAAAAGTCAGAGAAAACATTTCAGGCAAGAGGAAACAATAAAAGGGAAAAAGAATTGTGAGTAGCTGGAGTGGGATAAGCTTATAAAAGAGTTTCATTGGTTTCCTGGAGAGCTAGGGTACATTCATTTTCTCAGGCCCCACTTCCTGGAAATTCTAATTCAGTAGCATCACAGTAGGATCCTAGAATCAGCATGTTTAATAAGCTCCCAGGTAAATTCTGATGTGCATATGGATTTATAAAGCATTGTGTTAGAAAACATTGTGAGGTGAGTTGATCAGTTAGGTCAGGCATTTAATATTACATTGCTAAGGGATTTGGATTTGATGGGTAATGCACTAAGTTAACAAATATTTATGGAGCCCCAACTACCTACCAGGTGCATACTGTGCTAGGGGTTGGGGATATAGCGATGACTTGGTGTGCCTCTAGGTAGCAGGGGGCCATTTAGGTTTTTTTTCCTCCTTTACCCCTCCCACCCTACTGCCTCCCCCCATTTTGAGTTTTTGAATAGAAAAGTGAGATAATAAAGGATGGATTCTTAAGATTAATCTGGGCGTAGTCTACAGGATGGTTTGGAAGGAGAGGAATTGAAAGCAGGGAGGCTGCTATGTTTGCAGTTGGCTGCCCAGCTACCTCTGCAGAGATAATCAATGTCCTGAAGGTAGCTGGTATGTCTGTGTGCACTGACACGAGCCTTCCTACCAGGCCTCAAGGGCTCCATGCTGGAGAAGGCACATGGGGCTGGGGTGAACACTAACTTCACTTCAGGAGAGCAAGAAACACAGTATGGCTCTTCCATTTTTCAGTTCTGTAAGCACATCTCCTTTTTTCGTCCCCTTGAGCTGTGTTCTCTGACAGCTGTTTGTTGGTAAAAGCAGCAGCCTCTAAAGCACGTCTCAGCCATGTCTCTTCTGTGCTTTCCCCCACCACTGCTCCTGCACGCCTCATTTGCTAGGCCACTTTAGTGGTGGAATCATTAGAAGGCTGAGTGATTTAAAGGAGATTGGGTCTGTCTCGACAGAGAGAGAGAGAGATAGGTAGATAGATATTGAGATCAACTCATTTAGAAAGCATTGCTTCTGACTCTTTCTACTCTCCTTCCCTTTTTCCTTCCCTCCTTCCCTTCCCCCCTTTTCCTCTCTCAGGCACAGTGTAGGCACCACTTCTGTTACAATTTAGGCTTGCTTTCTGCCTTAGGCTAAGCAGGGAAAAGAGCTGTTCCTGACATTCTAGCCCAGCTGGGTATGACCAGAGGCTACTCCATACCTATTTACCGTGCACGACTGTTAACTCAGAGTGGGGTGTAACTAGGTATTGGCTGGATGTATGTTGTTCTTGCTGACCTGTGTTTTTTTCCCTTAGGGTCCAAAGCAGTATCCTTATAATAATTTATACCTGGAACGAGGAGGCGATCCTACCAAAGAACCTGAGCCGGTGGTTCACTATGAGATCTGAAGATGCTTCATGGGCTTTTGTGCTAACTAGGACACCCTCTTTCCTGGAAATTTGGCCCTATTGAAATCCTTAATAAAATTTAGTGCTGTGGTATCTTTGCCTCATTTCCCCAGGACAAGTCTCTGTTGTGAAGAACCTCATCATTTTCTTTTTTTTATTTTTTCCTGCCTTCTAGCTGCCCTCCTTGTTTTTTTCTTGTCGGAAACTGGAATGATGCTGGAGTAGGGAGCATGGGCGTTTAGTGCAGATGTTAATTTGTTAATTTAACTGGGCCTGTGATGGTAGGTGAAGGTTGTAGTTACACACCAGGTGGTAAGGGTAGCACCTTTTCCCATTTACAGGGTCAAGGAAAAAGGAAGATACTTTCCTAACTTCCCAACTTGGAATAAGATTTATTTTCCATATAAAACCGTTTTAATAATAGTGGTTAGTTAAAAAAAGAAATTGAACTCTAACATGTTTCAGGTACATGAAAGGCTCAATAGATGTTTTGGGCTGGTCTGCGTAAGCTTTGATTACCTCTGATCTTATTTCTATGAAAATTTCTTATTCCAAAGCAACTTATGAATCATAGCTTATTAAGAAATTGACATACCTATATTTATAAATGAAAGGACAGTTCAGTGAGTTACTACTGAATCTATTGATAGCTTTCATTACCTTAATGACTCTTCCATGTTTTTCTATAGAGTAGCCTTAGAAGAGGAAAACCATGTTTTTTAAAGTCTATCTTAATGTATCTGTTTTTAAGTGAACCGACTAATTTTTTGTGTGTCCCTTTGGAGACATTTTCTTACATTACAGTCATACTGCCTGGAAACCTGCTGTCCCATAAAAATAGCATACATTTAATTGGACCTATAGAAGGAAGTTCATTCACATTAGCTATGGGGTCTTTTAGTGGTTGTTTATGCAGTGAAAGAGACTGTAAAATCTGCCTTCCTTCTCTGTCCTCTATAGATGTTTAACAAACATCTCTAGGATTAACACATATTAGACACTGATAGGCCCTGGGGGTATAAAACTGAGCAAGACAAAATAATTGCCTTCAAGTAGTTATCTAGAAGAGGAGACTGACAATTATAAAACAAGGTGAAAAAGAATTTTTAAGAGCTGTGTAAGTCGAGAAAATAATGCATTTTCTATTTTGTTTAATCATGTCCTACTTGATATGTGACATTATGCTTCTGGTTCACATTTCTTCTGAAATATTCTATCAGTAACACTTGTACCTCATTCTTTAATTCTAAGTGTTGCCAAAGATTTAGTTTTCAACCCTGTTTTACTTTTTTTCAGGTCTCACTCACTGTTGTGCTAAGAAGTTCAAGAAATAACTATAGTGTTGAGTAGGTAGAGTCGCCAGGCATTATCTGTCTTCAGTCTAGCTTCAAAACTCCCAAGTCCACTAGAAAGGAACACTAGAGTTTGCAATGAGCTGCACCATCATAATAACTGGCTTCCCATCTTGGGTATCAGGAATCTAGCAGAATTAATGAATTAAGTGGAAGTTTTTAATTAACTTAGATCCAAGATCTTTACCTCCCTACAGACGGTTTATATTTGGAAGTGCCTTAATTCTTTCAACATTAAGAGATAATATTCAATCTCAGTTGAGCACAGTGGCTCACACCTATAATCATAGCACGTCGCAGCTCGGTACCTGTGGTTTAAGGGGCTAAGGCACCAGCCACATACACCTAAGACGGTGGGTTCGAATCTAGCCCGGGCCTGCCAAACAACAATGATGGCTGCAACCGGAAAATAGCCAGGTGTTGTGGTGGGCGCCTGTGGTCCCAGCTACTTGGGAAGCTGAGGCAGGAGACTTGCTTGAGCCCAGGAGTTGGAGGTTGCTGTGAGCTGTAATGCCATGGCACTCTACCCAGGGGGACAGCTTGAGGCTCTGTATAAAAAAAAAAAAAAATCATAGCACCTCTGGACACTGAGAAGGGAGTTTGAGACTAGCCTGAGTATCAAAGCAAGATGCTTGTCACTACAAAAAGTACAAAAATAAGTTAGACGTGATGGCATGGGCCTATAATCCCAGCCACTTGAAAGGCTAATGCAGAGGATCACCTGAACCTAGGAGTTAGCTATGGTGACACCATCAAATTCTGGCAAAGGCAACAGAGTGATAACCCTATCTCATACATATATATCTCTCCTCTCTTGAGGAGAGAACCCTCTCCTCAAGTTCTCTAGCTCTATTAAAATAGCACCATTGTTTTTCCAGTTTCTCAGTCTCCAAAGCCCAATATCCTTAACCTTTAACAGTCACAACAACCTCTCAGGTTCTCTTTTACAATTGTCACCACTAGTATTCAAGCTTTCATCACCTGCTACCTGGGTGGATCTTTTAGTCTCCTAATTTGAGTCCCTTTCTCCAGCTCTGTTCCATGAGGTTCCATGTTGTTAGGTTCAAAATACAATCTTGATTTTATTGCATCCTTCTCCGTAATTTTCAAACTTTCAATTATCTGCTGAATTGAATTGACACTGCACAATCCGCCTCTAGACTCCACCTCTGACCCCCAGGCACAGTCACTTTTATTTTGAGGTATAGAAAACATCATCCCCTACCACCAGCCACAGTCACTGTTTCATTTTTTGGTATAGAAAACAGCAGGGCGCCCATTAGCCAGTTTGGCCCTTTCCTCCTTGTTGGACTATCACCTGTCTCAAGTTCCTGAAATCGTCCAGGAAACCCCTGGCCCAAGATAGTCTCGCACTACACACACCTATATAACCCTTAGGTCAGCCGATGGTTCCTGAGCACCAGTTAATAGCCAGGCTGCAGTGCGTCACTCATTGTTTTTTACGACCTCGATTGCTTTTTACCTTGAGAACTAAATGGATTCCTCTGACAGCTTCTGGGGATAGGGCGGGTTTTCTCCTGATTCAATAAGTAGCTTACGAACTGAATTAGTATTTTCCCTTTTCCGATGCTGCCTCCGAGCCTTTCCCAAGTTGAATAGGTCAGAACCTTCTGGTCTGAATCTGACCCACTGCACCAGGCTGCGCAATCACAGAGCAGGTGAAAGGACGTGAGCAAAAGCTATAATCCAATTTGGAAACGCCCTCTGTGGGTCTGTCCGGGTCCTCGGTTCAGCGCTAACGGGAAGGCGTGAGCGGCCGAGTCCTGCCAGACCCGGACTATTTTTGGGCCTCTGCAGCCGCCGTCCATAGCGCCCGGCTGCGCCGAAAAGTCTTTTGACAGGCCGGGCTCCGGCCACCTGACCCCTGACCTGGGCCCTCCGCGCAGGTTGGTTTTCCCTCGGGTCTGGGGCCCCCAAGCGCAGAAACTGCGCTGGGGACCCGGAGTGCTCCGCCCTCGGGAGAGCGCCGGGGAGGGGGGCGTGGTTGCTGGCTGCGGAGATTCAGGCCCGCCTGCCCAGCCCGCGGGTCCAGTCCGTTCTCCCGGCTCTGGCCGGGGAACCTTCAAGGGCCTCCGCGAGGCTCAGCTCTCCCCTCCCTGCAAGGGAGAAGTCCTCCTGCCCGACAAGGGTATCTCTTCAGTGCTGCCCCGTCGGCTCCCACCCACCTTGAGCGGGCACCTGGAGCAAAGCCCACCCTGAGTCGCTGCATTTTGGCTTGGTGGGAAAGGCCTGTCACTGCCGACTTTGGTGCGCGCGCCTTGGCGATGGCGGGAGAGAATCCGTGCTGACCTGCGCGGACTGTCCTCCCTAGAGACTGCCTAGGCTAGCTGACGCCCTCTTCCTCAGCTAGTCTGTTGTGCTCTTGGTTGAACGGTCATTGCTCTCTCCCTTCTCGCCCCTCCCCCATGGCTAATTTGACCCCAGCAGGGTCCCCTTTTGAGAACAGATGTCGCTGAACGAAGTGAATTAAGAGCCTATTTCTCCAATTCCTAGATTGTCAGCGATTTAAACATTTTTGAAGTTTAGTTTAGACCAGAGTAAACTTATGAGCTCAAAGCATAATGGCCTTGGAAGCCGTTGGGGATTCACATCCCACCCTAGCTAGTTGTCTTCTTTGTAAAATAGGGATATTATTAATACTGCTTACCTTAGAACCTTTGAGAGAGTTAAATGAGATATGCACATCAAAGGCATAGTTGCTAATTGCCACTTCTGCTTTCCATATCTTTGCCCGGAAACATGAAAACGGTTGTGACCAGCAGGTGGCACTGGTGACCGTATAGTATAGTGTGCAGCTGATCAGAGCATACCTCATAAATCCGTAAGTGTTAGAAGTTCCCTCGGAATCTTGGCTTAATCAGCAACCTTAAATTTTCTTGCCTCAGCCTCCTGGGTAGCTGGGACTACAGGCATGCCACCACACCTAGCTAGTTTTTCTATTTTTAGTAGAGATGAGGTCTGGTCTTGTTCAGGTCTCAAAGAACTCTCCTCTGCCTCCCAGAATGCTTGCATTACAGACATGAGCCACCACGCCCAGAGAGCCACCCTCCCTTTTTTTTTTTTTTTTTTTTTTTAGACGGAGCCTCAAGCTATCCCCCTAGGTAGAGTGCTATGGCATCACAGCTCACAGCAACCTCCAACTCCTGGGCTCAAGCGAGTCTCCTGCCTCAGCCTCCCAAGTAGCTGGGACTATAGGCGCCCGCCACAACGCCTGGCCATTTTTTGGTTGCAGCCATCATTGTTTGGCGGGCCCGGCTGGGGATTTGAACCCGCCACCTTAGCCGCTTGAGCCACAGGCACCGAGCCCCCTCCCCCTTTTTTTTCTATTTGAGACAGAGTCTCTATCTGTTCCTGGGACTAGAATACAGTGGCATCATCACGGCTTACTGTAACCTCAAACTCCTGGGCTCAAGCAATCATGCCTCAGCCTCCGGAGTAGCTGGGACTACAGGGGTATGCCACCAAGCTAGGCTAATTTTTCTATTTTTAGTAAACAAAGAGTCTTGCTCTTGCTCAGACTGGTCTCCAACTCCTGAGCTCAAGGAGTCCTCCCGCCTTGGCTTCCCAGGGTGCTAGGATTACAGGTGTAACCCTGGCCAGTTTTTCACCTTCTGTGATGTAACCTTGATGTGTTGCAGCATCCAAAGCTCACGGGAGGGGGGGGCGAATTGTAACGAGTAATGTGCCTTGTGTTGTTTGTGTTATGGTTCTTATGATAGTTGTAGCTACCCTTGTTATGGTTACGGTATGTCCTCTTATGCAATATCCCATTTATTTACTTTGCTTGCTTTCGTATTTTCTCTGTACATGTTCTACACATCTCACTTTTCTTACGCTAACATTCTGTGATGTGGCTGCCTTTATCTTGTAGTGTGTGTTTTACTTAGTATCCTGTCAGTTTCTGTACCTACTCTGTTGACATCTCATTAATAATACTATCTCCTGGGTGGCACCCATAGCTCAGAGGGTAGGGCACCGCCACATACACCGAGCCTGGTGGGTTTGAACCCAGCTCCAGCCTGCTAAACAGCAATGACAACTGCAAGAAAAAATAGTTGGGCATTGTGGCGGGTGCCTGTAGTCCCAGCTACTTGGGAGGCTGAGGCAAGAGAATCACTTAAGCCCAGGAGTTTGAGGTTGCTGTGAGCTGTGACTGCACAGCACTCTACTGAGGGCAACATAGTGAGACTGTCTCAGAAGAAAAAAATACAATCTCCTGGTTTTTAGGTGAGGCTGATTTGACTGTGGCTTGTTTAAGCCGGTCAGAGTAAGTCCTAAGTTAGGATCTAGGTTTTCTACCTGAGGTTCAGCATAATTAAAAATAAACAACAACAATAACAACAAAAAACCTTTCCACTTTTCTGCTAGCCTGTTGGGATGGGGCCTTGAATATGCATTACAACTAGATTGGAAACCACAGAGTTGAAATGGATCTCTGAATGAATTTAACAAATATTTATTGAGCATTTTTGGGGTACCAGTTATAACATGGTGATAAAAGCAGACATGCTCTCATGGACCTTACATATTAGTGGAAGAGACCAACAATATAAATATAAATAAATGTGTAATTACATATTACCAGGAAGAAAAAAATAGAGGCTGTTTTTGATGGGGTGGTATACCTCTTTAAGGAGGTAAGAAGCTGAGCCCCAAAGAGGGAAAGTGGCAAAAGATGAAGCTAAAGTAGTAGGCTAAGGTGTTTGAATTTAATTCTGTATGATAAAATCATTGAAAGATTTTAAACATGGAATGCCAAAATCCTATTTTTTTATTGTAGAAGTTCACCCCTGCTGCTGTGTAGAGAATAGATTGGGTAATGACATGAGTAGCATGAAGACAACCCTTAGGGAGACAATTATAATAATTCAGGTGAGAGATGCCACTATCTTCAAAAAGGCCGGTGGCAGTGAAGATGGCAAAAAGTAGACAGACTGAGAGGCATTTTGAGGGTAAAATCAGGAAGACTAAATGATAGATTAGAAGGGGAGGAAGGGTTGGGGGTGGTGGCTCATACCTGTAATCCTAGCACTCTGGAGTGGTTGATGCAGGTGGAGTTAGGTGGATCTCCTGAGCTCAGGAGTTCGAGACCACCCTGAGCAAGAGTGAGATCCCATTTCTACTAAAAATAGAAAAACTAGCCAAGCATTGTGGTAGGTGCCTATAGTCCTAGCTACTGAGGAGGCTGAGACAAGAGGATCTCTTAAGCCCAAGAGTTTGAGGTTGCTGTGAGCTAAGATGCCATGGCATTCTACCCTAAGTGACAGAGTGAGACTCTGTCTAAAAAAATTGGGGTGGGGTCAGGGGGGTGATTCATGTTTCTGGGTTGAACAGTTGGGTGGATATCATTCATCAAGACAAAGAAAACTAGAGGAAGAATAAGAGATTTGCAGGGAAGACATGGTAGAATAGAGAATTCTATTTTAGAGAGACTGCTTATATATCTTTACTGTATCCAAGTGTACATATTAATTAAGATTGTACATAAGAACTTAAAACTCAGAGGAGAGATTTGTATTGATGATATACATTTGAAAGTCATCAGCATATGGGTATATCTAAGGCCAAGAAAAGGACAAAAATCACTGGGACATTATTTGTCTTGATAGTTATCACCATTGGGCCTGTGACAACCACTGTGGTTGAATATCTTTGGGGATTTAAAGCACTAGATTTCAGTAATTGGGTAAATGAACTGTCCTTAGATCTGTGGATGGCCATGTATTTGTATCCAGTGTTGCCCTGAAATGCCCCATCTCGTGATGGAGAAAGAGAAACAAGATCTCACGTCCGTAGATGCCCCCTGGATCTGGCTATTTTGCTTGCTGGTTTCTATTTTCAGTGGGCTGAGGGCCATGCCAATTTTCTGCCACCTACAGGACAGACCATGAAGCTAAAGGAACTTGAGCGGCCAGCTGTTCAAGTGTGGAGCCCAGCCAGCCAGTACCCAGTGCATCTGGCCACAGGTATGGTGATACTGTGGATTAGGATTCACTAGAAGTACGTAGGCTGAGGGGAAATCCAGTATCAAGAATTCTTTACTGAATATCAGAAAAACCTTTCAGATCATGGAAAGGTGGGATTGGCTTATAGCATGAGCACATCTATTCATGTCATTCGATGTTTTTATGTACTTGAAGGCAGCTTTGGACTTCGGCTCAAGTCCAGGCACCTCATGCTTTCTTGCTTTCTTTGGAATTACTTTTTTTTTTTTTTTTTTGCAGTTTTTGGCTGGGGTCAGGTTTGAACCCATCGCCTCTGGTATATGGGGCCAGCCCCCTACTCCTTTGAGCCACAGGCACTGCCCTGGAATTACCTTTTGAGAAAGAGTGTACCCAGTCCTTTCCTCTTCCTCTCTACTCCTTAGCCCTTTTATCCCTTAAATCCATGCATATTTATTGTTCATGTGCTGCCTCTTCTTGACTTTTCTTGTGCCTAGGAACGTCTGCCCAGCAGCTAGATGCCTCCTTTAGCACAAATGGCACATTGGAAATCTTCGAGGTTGATTTCAGGGACCCTTCTCTGGACTTGAAATGCAAGGGAGTCCTTTCTGTCTCCAGCAGGTACTATGTCTGAATTATTGATGGTATGCAGGGCAGATTCTGATGAGGAATCCTGGGAGTAGTACATCTTTTGAGGCTTTCAAGGAGACAAGTGGAGGGAGAAGGAGCTTTGCCAAGTTGGAGAGAAGTTAACTCGGGGCTTATTTTGCAAAAGGATTTTAAAAACAACCACCCCCAGCTTTCTGGTCAGCAGGAGCAGCAGTAGTTCAGGCAGAATGCATGTGATAGAGATGCCTCGCACAAGCCTGGACCCACGTGTACCTGCTCTGTCTTTGAACCCAAAGATATTGGCCCCTTCCTTCTTTGGCTTTTGTGAAATTAACAACCTTACACAATATTACCCTCTTCTGTCAACAAAGAAGAGAACAAATGATCCTCTCCTCATTGCTATTAGGCACTGATTGGTTCTCATGGATTTCGTGGCTTTGGAAGGCTTACAGGGCTATGTACTGTCATTCACTGAGCACATATACTCATGTCAGACATTGTACTACGGCACCTAGGTTTATTCCTCAAAATAAGCCTAAGTGATAAGTACCATTATTTTCATTCTACATAGGAGGTTACTGAAACTCTGAGAAGCTAGGATTTAAGTCTAGGTTTATCTGAGTCCAATGCATATCTTCTTTCCATTATTCTACTGTTCTTTTGAAGGTTTTGTGAAAGTAGGGCTTAAAGTCTGAAGCAATGGTTTCCAATTTTTTTTTTGAGACAAAGTTTCACTTTGTAACCCTCAGTAGAGTGCTATAGTGTCATAGCTCACAGAAACCTTAAACTCTTGGGTTCAAGTGAATGAATCTCTTACTCGGCCTCCTGAGTAGCCGGGACTACAGGCAGCCGCCACAATGCCCAGCTAGGTTTCCAAATTTTTATACCATCAGAAAACATGTGAATATTCTTTATACTCAAGTTATATATTAACTATAAATAATATATGCTTATTGCTATACCATTAATAAAGTGTAATTTCTGTAATTTTTAGATTAATATAAGTACTTTTCTTACAGCCTGGTGAATTATCTTGCCCACCCTACTTTAGAGATTACTGCTCTAGAAGGCAACTTTCCATGTAATGATTCACAAACTCCTTATACATCTCTTCATCCCTCTAAGAGATTAGTTAAAATATTTAGGCAGAAGTACTTTCTTCTGTCCTTTCAGGGTCTGACCTAATAATGAAAGTTAGTTATCATTTGCCCTTTCTTGAGCTTCTACATCACTTTATGACAGCATCTCTTATTTGCAGTTTTTACATCTCTTTGTATTTCCCATACCAGTACCCTTTGAAAGAGAGGCACTTGAGGATTTACCAATAATGCTGAGATATTCTTAACCCCTGGGCAAGTATTTCAGAAAGGGCTTCTGGAAGGGGTGAGCTAATTCAAGGATATTAATACTCAGGGAGATAGGACAGGGGGTGGGGGTGAACAAGGGCTCTTATCATCAGTAAGCCAAGCTATAGCTTCAGTAAGTAGTGGCTTCTTAGGGCTAAGTATTCCTAGAAAGAGGCAATATAATTTTTATTTTGAGACAGAGTCTCACTATAGGCTAGAGTGCCATGACATCAGCCTAGCTCACAGCAACCTCAAACTCCTGGGCACAAGTGATCCTCCTCCCTCAGCCTCCCAAGTATCTGGGACTGTAAGCGCCCACCACAATATCCAGTTAATTTTTTTTTTTTTTTTACTTTTAGTAGAGACAGGGTCTCACTCTTGCTCAGGCTGGTCTCAAACTCTTAAGCTCAAGCAATCCTTCTGCCTTAGCCTCCCACAGTGCTAGGGTTACAGGGATGAGTCACTATGCCTGGTCAATATAATTGTTTAAGAAATCTTGAAACTGAATTTTTTCTTTTTTTTGAGACAGAGTCTCACTACGTTGCCCTTGGTAGAGTGCTGTGGCATCACAGCTCACAGCAACCTCAAACTCTTAGGCTTAATTGATTCTCTTGCCTCAACCTCCCAAGTAGCTGGGACTATAGGTGCCTGCCACAATGCCTGGCTATTTTTTTGTTGTAATTGTCATTGTTGTTTGGCAGGCCCGGGCTGGGTTCAAACCTGCCAGCCTCAGTGTATGTGGCCAATGCCCTAGCCACTGAGCTCCAGGTGCTAAGCCTTGAAACTGAATTCTAAGATCCAGGTGGGCAGAAATTTTATCTCTTTCATTCATTGCTCTATCTCTAGCACCTAGAACAGTACACAGCATTATGGTTAATACTTGTTGAATAAATGAGTGATATTAGAAACTTGTGTCTTACCAGACTGAACCTTCATATTTAACACTTCAGTTAATTATAGTTAGTAGTACCTTAAGAGCTTTTCAAGGGTGACTATCTGTTATTTTTAATTTGAGGGTCATGAATTTTACCTCATACCCCTGCCCCACTCTGCAGAGTTTTGGTCTAGTAATCAAAATAAATGGTACAGTTAACATAACTGTTTTTCTGAGCAGAGTCTTACTCTGTTGCCCAGGCTAGAGTGCTCGACCTCAAACATCTGAGTTCATGCAATCCTCCTTTCTCAGCCTCCTGAATAACTGGAACTACAGGTACCCACAACATCTGGTTTGTTTTTTTTTATTTTTAGTAGAGACAGGGTCTTGGTCTTGCTCAGGCTTGTCTTACCCTTCTGAGCTCAAGGGATCCTCCTGCCTCAGCCCCCCAGAGTGCCAAGATTACAGGTGTGTCCACCACACTGGGTCAGTTAACACTGTTGATAGTATTTCATGTCTTCTTTTCCTACCTCTGTAACTGTGTGTGAAGATTAAGAAAGACCTCAATCCCAAAGGGATGACCTTTGACACAGTCCTGTTGGGCCTTTCTGAGGAAATTATCAGATGTCAAGTTCTAAGACACTCCTTTCTGTTCCAGTCTGGGTTAGGTCACCTACTCAAAAGTCAGTATCATAAACTATTGACCAAGATGAGATGATCAAGGCAGGGAGAAGACTACTCATCTTTTGTTTTATGCTTTCTTCTTTCTTTTCTTTTCTATGTCATTTCTGCATGGTGTAGTGGAAAGTACAGTTGTGTTGGGCTGAAGCCTTGATTCTAATACTAAGAGCTGTGTGACTTTCGGCAAGTTAAATCAGTTATCTTAGGTTTTCTCACAGGTATAAAGAAGAAGTTATACAAGATGACTTCAAAAAAACTGCTAAGACCCAAAGTCAGGTCTTATGTTCAGTCTCTTCTTCTCTTTTCCTTATTTTCTAGACACCTCCCCCTGTCTCTTCATTATCTACTAAGCATATACTTTTCAAAATCTTCCCCCTTCCTTTGCCTGCCTTTTTTTTTTTTTTTTTTTTGCAGTTTTTTTTTTGCAGACTTGAACCTTCCACCCCCAGTATATGGGGCTGGCGCCCTACTCCTTGAGCCATAGGCACTGCCCCCTTTGCCTGCCCTTTTCACTAAACCTGTGCCTCATCCTCAGTACATGATACATCATAGAAATATCTAGAAACACTGGACTGAGAGAGAAACATTCTGAAACTCTGGTATGATTATAGGACTGAAAGAGAAATGCTCTGAAACACTGGTTTGGTTATAGATAAGGGACAGCCTCAAACTATAAATAGACTGTAGAGAGCACATGGATAAATGCCACTGGATGCAGTCAAAATCAATATGAATTAGCATGTGCACTGAAGCAAACAGTGTTTGGTTTGTCAGATGAATTTCACTCAAGAAGAAAGGTTTCTGGGAGAAACCTTTGAATACACTGTGTCATTGAATGAGGACATAGCTGCTGTGTTGGAATGAACTGATAGGTCAATGGGCCAAGGTGTGATTTGCCATAATTCAACTTCTGTTTACACTGAGTTTCTAGATCTCTGAGTGGCCACCATAATCTCTATTAGACCCATCTTCTAATGACATGGAGAAAGTGAGGGATCTCTCTTCTGTCATTCTGCCTGTCTAAATTCTAGCTAATTCAAGAGCTCTGTGATCTGTCTTTGGGTGCCTATGTAAGAGAGAACACTAACTGGAAAAATAATCATTTTGTATACTTCTCTTATTTTCCTGTTCTCAAGACTTGCCTTTTTTCTAGGGTCATCAAGATTATAAAGTAGAGAGAACTTGGGATTTGTTGTGGGATAGACCTGGGTGAAAATCCCAACTCTGTCATTTATTGTCCTCTCAGGCACATGGTTCAACTTCTCTGACCCTGTTTTCTCTACTGTAAATGCAGGATTCATGGTAGATAGATAGCAGTTTGGTGCCTAGTAGGCACTCAGAAAAGCAGCTTGCCTCTCAAGCAACCAATTCTCCATTCATTCTCCAGCTTGGAGTATTGCCTTTACCACTCTGTTTTCCTTTTAAGGAGATTTGGATTTTCCAAGCTATTTTGGCCTGGATGTGGACAAAATCTTTTTCACTTTAGTTCACTAATATAAGGTTGGGATGCCATTATAGTCTCATTCTTCCCAGCCAGAGATAGAACCTCTTTAACAGAGAATTCCAGCTATATTCTCATGTTTTAAATGTTCCCACCTTCCTATAGAAATTCTTCTTCCTATACTTTCTCCTTAAACTTATCAGTCCCTACTTTCAGGCTATCTTTGTTTTCTAGCTTTTTATTTTAAAAAAATTCAAACTTACAGAAAAGTTGCCAAATAGTACAAGAAACAGTCACATGACCTTCACTTAGATTCATTAGTTGTTAACATTTCGTCATATTTTCTCCCCTTTCTCCACATTCCTCGTCACCCTTACACACACACACAGAGCTATCTCTTGTTCTCTATTTGCAGAGTACAGATGATTGACACTCCTTGAGCCCAACTTCACACTGATGGATTGAGTCTCCTTTCATGCTTAGATTGATCCAGGTGTTCTCCATATCATAACCTATTTGGATGCCAGCTTCACTCTCACTAGTAAGGTGGTTAACAACAGAAATATGTTCTCTACATGCAAACAGAAGGAAATTGTTCTGTCACACCCTGTGTGCTGCATTTCTGCCTCTCTGAAGTAACTGCACTCTTTTTCAACTCTTTGGTGACTCCCCCTGGAGATCCTCAGGAACCTTTTACTCTGGTCTGAATGCTGTGACCTTAACTGGAGTCACTGCATCCTCTCCATTCCTATGTGAATTTTTTCATTGGCTGTACCTCCTCTGGTTCCTGCGTGTCCTACTATGGGCTTCTGTGGCTACTCTGTTGACATGCATTTTCCCCCCACTGAGCTCCAGTCCCAGGATGACACGGAAGCCTCTTGAGCCAATATGGAAGGCATTCTTCTGCCATGTTAAGATCAGTGTGACCTTAGAAAACAGCCTTTCTCACAGTAGCTCCCTAGCTAGCATTGTGTCAGCTCTGCTGTTTTGCTTCAGATGCTGACCTGGTCTGAACTAGTGCTCTGCTCTTTGCTTCTAACAGGCTGGCTGTGCTCCAGTGACTAGCCAAACAAGTTCCTGCCCTGTCACTCCACTCAATTTCTTTGCTCACTGTTCCCGGGTGTGGGAGTATTTCATTGCTGACTGATCTTATAACATCGTTTGGTATGAAGTCCAGCTTCTCTGAAGTGTTGTAGACATGTGCTTGGCTAGCAGCTATCAAGTGGGAGACAGATCATCTATCTATAAGGCTTCAGGGATTTCACATGACTTGTCTGGGGGCTTCGCAGAGGACCTGGACTTGTCTGGCAGGGGATCCAGCGTCCATCTTTTTTTTCTGTGAAAGACACTGGCAGTATCTTATTAGAAGCACCTGCAGAAAGCCAGAAAATTATTTCCCAAATGGGGTGTTTGTCCTTTCATGTCTCTATGGCTGATCTATTGCAGCCATGTGGCAGCTCCAGTGGATCAGCCACATGGGAGAGACATGAGGTAGGAAGTCCTTGGGTTTTTTTCTCACTTCCAGTTTGAAAAATGAAGAGACAGCAATTGTTGGTCTAAAGACACTGCTTCTAATCAGTTACAGGGGAGTTTGGATCTTTCTCACACTAGGAGGCAGTATTTTATGAGCTCTGAAATAAGATGGGCCTGACTTTGAACCTTGCCTCTGCCACTTCCTAGCTGTAAAATGGGTGTAAAGTTACTAGCTCTGTACCAATGCTTTATAACTTCATTGTGACTCAGTTTCCTATATTGAAAATGGAGAATATAGTAATGCCTTATAGGGTTGTTAAGTATTAAATCAGCTAATACATGTTAAGCACTTAAAACAGTGTCTGGTACATAGTGAATATTCAATAAGTATAAGTTGTTGTTGTTATAATATTACCTGATGATTTGAGTTGTGAGGATTACGTGAAGTAATATATTTAAAGTACTTATTGTAGCACCTAAATAGCCCCAATATAAACTTAAAAAATACATATATGTATATACTTTCACATCACTCAAAGACAGTAACTTCTTTGCTTCTAGTGTAACGAAGATGAAATAATTTTTCAGAGAAAGGGCAGAACTGGGCACAAGAGACCTCCCTTCTGTCTGGGAAGTGGATGCAGGTCTCATCTAGGGGTGGGGATGCCTACACGATGACAGAGGCTGATAATGGTGCCCATCCTCTGCTTACTGACATGGACTTAAGTTGGTGCTGATGCCAATTCCTCCTCTTTGTAGGTTTCACAAGCTGATCTGGGGGAGCTTTGGCAATGGGCTTCTGGAAGGCTCCGGGGTTATTGCAGGCGGCGGGGACAATGGCATGCTTACTCTATACAATGTGACCCACATCCTGTCTTCGGGGAAGGAGCCTGTGATTGCCCAGAAACAGAAGCACACAGGGGCTGTCAGAGCCCTTGACTTTAATCCTTTCCAGGTACTACATTTCAGTTGGTCAAACATGGCTGAGCCATGGAGTAACAGGTCTGAGTGGGAGCATTCACTTGTGCCTCCGGTCTGTAACTCTGCACCCTTTCCAGGCTGTGACATGGGAGGCTTTTGATAGCCCCAAATGGGGGCTTCTTTCCCCCTTTGTGCTCTCAGCTCTTCCTGGGATGGTGTGTCTCCAAACACTCTTTATTCATATTCTTTATTCAGAGCAACCTCCTGGCCTCAGGGGCCAGTGACTCTGAAATCTTCATTTGGGATTTGAATAACCTGAGCGAGCCAATGACTCCAGGATCCAAATCACAGGTGAGCAGTCTCCTCAAGACCGGCCCAGCTGCTGCTTAGAGTGCGCCGCTGTTTATCCCAGGTGAAGCTTTGAGTTCTGGAGTTCCAGCCAGAGAACAAGCGATTTCAGGCTTTACCACTGGAGGGCAATAAAGCTCCACAGACTAACATGCCACCAGCCAGACCAGAGCTGGGTTGGAGAGGGGGTGGTTGGCTTGTGGTCATTCCTCCTGAGAAGAATGGGTCATTGCCTATTCTAGGAGTCTCTGAGAGGGAGACGAAAGCTGGGGGAGCAAAAGGCGCTGAGAAAAGGAATGGGAGTGCTGTTTATTACAGTAGAGCTTTGGCAGGGTTGGGAAGAGAGGAAGCCAGAGCAGGACTCCAGAAAAGGACAACAGTGTGTAGGCTTTGTTCTCTCTGAACATAGCTCTCCCATGCAGTCAGGGTCTGGTGTGCCTTCTACCTCTGAGTGTACTTATCTGTCAGTCTGTAACTGGGCCTGTCTTTTTGCTCTTGTGCTTATAGTATCAGAGGTAAGCTAAGTATAAATTTGATAGCGTCTTGTGGTTTTTCTTTCTGCTTCACTCTCTCTTAGGTGGCTACAGTTCCCTTCTTCTCTTACCTTCTTCCTTCTCTCCCTCTCTGTCCTAGACAAAACCCTGACTCTAGCCTCTCAGGAGGACTCTGGGTAGGGGTAAAATTCAAGGGTACCTGCCTTCCCCTCTGCTTCCATACTTGTACCCTAAAGGATCCTCCCTGGAAAATTCAACTCCTAGCGACCTGAAACTATCTTAGTTTGGGTGGCCCCATGTCTATCTTCTCTTGGGCTTGCTTTGGGTGATTGGGAACAGAGGGAAAAAAAGATGTCACTAGGTCTAGGGGGTGACAAGTTGTCATTCTTGCTCCCCAATCCTGCCTTAGCAGCCCCAAGAGGACATCAAGGCACTCGCTTGGAACCGGCAAGTCCAACACATTCTGTCTTCTGCTCATCCCAGTGGCAAGGCAGTTGTGTGGGATCTCAGGAAGAATGAGCCTATCATCAAAGTCAGTGATCACAGCAACAGGGTGAGTGATGGGGGCCAGAACACAGGCTGGGGCTCTGACTTCTCTCAAGCTAGGGTCCTGCTTTTAGCAGTTAGACATGTGATTCAGCCCCTTAGCAAATTTCTTATTGAGAAAGAAAATTGAGAGAAGTTAGCAGATCTGATCTGGAGGTTTCTACTCTTCCTTCTTCATGAGCATCGCTTACTCTCTAATGGCGATGGTGTTCCCCATCATATAGAAGAGGCACAAAACCTGTCCTTAGAGTGGTTCCATTCCATCTGGGCAAAAAATGTTCATGACCAGAAGAGTCAGGTTACACCGTCCATTGGGATCTGCTTTGTTCACAGATGCATTGCTCAGGCCTGGCCTGGCACCCAGACATAGCCACCCAGTTAGTACTATGCTCAGAAGAGGATCGTCTCCCGGTGATTCAGTTGTGGGATTTGCGCTTTGCCTCCTCACCCCTGAAGGTGCTAGAGAGCCACAGCAGGTAGCATCTCCAACCCCATCCACATCCTTGGAGGGACAGTGGGACCTGGGTAGGAGGCAATAAATGCCTTGCTTTAGCTACCAAACATCCTCCCTGGCTTTAAAGCATTCCAGTGAATATATGGTCACCCATTACTAGTTCCAGTCCTCACCAAGAACAGTTCCTTTGGACCCTAAAGTTACGGCAAACAGCCTGAGAGTCCATCTAACTTCTAGACATGGGAGTGGGATGGGGTCATGAGAAATGTTGGAGCTAGTGTTTAGTCCTCTGGGAGGAGTCCCCAGGCTCTGATCCAAGGATAATGTTCATTTTTTTTTTTTTTGAGACAGAGCCTCAAACTATCCCCCTGAGTAGAGTGCCATGGCATCACAGCTCATAGCAACCTCCAACTCCTGGGCTCAAGCGAGTCTCCTGCCTCCGCCTCCCAAGTAGCTGGGACCACAGGCACCTGCCACAACACCCGGCCATTTTTTTTTTTTTGGTTTCAGCCATCATTGTTGTTTTGGCGGGCCCGGGCTGGGGATTCAAACCCGCCACCTTAGGTGTACATGGCTGGCGCCTTAGCCAATTGAGCCACAGGCGCCGAGCCAACTCCATGTTTTCTAAACGGCCTAGAGGGTGCTTCTCCTCTTTCTCTTTATGTTTGTCATTTTGGTGAATTACTGGAAGATGGCATCTCCAGCTGAAAGGATGTTTTAATTATAACAAATGTAGTTTAGGTGGTTGCCAGAGGCTGGGGAAATGGAATTAATGCTTAATAGGCACAGAGTTTTAGTTGAGAAGATGAAAAAGCTTTGGAGATAAATGGTGGTGATAGTTGCAAGATGATGCGAATGTTTTTGTGTCCCAGAACTGTACAACTAAAAATAGTTGTGGTTGGGCATGGTGGCTCATACCTGTAATCCTAGTTTTCTGGGAGGCCAAGGCAGGGGGATCACTTGAGCTCAGCAGTTTGTTCAAGACATCTAACATTACTGTGATGTTCTGATGTTTGTCTGTTACTCCTTTCTTAGGATATGCCTTGGCATATCTAAGAATTAGTCTTACATACTAATTAGCCTACATTAGTCTACCTAAATATCACAGTCAGTAAATACATTATATAGTCATTTATTTGCATATTTTATCATAAGCACAATAATACTCTCATTTGCAGAAGCACTGGACTAGCCAAATGAACAAAGTCTATAGATGTTGCATAGTATTGTCCTTTTACTAAATAAAGTACTCAGAAGTATTAATATAAGCATATCCAGTCTTCTAGTGTCCTGTCATTGCACCTAAAGGTGTGCGGTGGAGGGAAGGAGCCACTTATGTC
Source organism: Galagoides demidoff (assembly GCA_963574575.1). Taxonomy (NCBI): domain Eukaryota; kingdom Metazoa; phylum Chordata; class Mammalia; order Primates; family Galagidae; genus Galagoides; species Galagoides demidoff. The sequence goes on from CAUYQV010090026.1 coordinate 26,060, forward strand.
CTCCTCTGTTGGTCACTGAATGGAATTCAACCCAACAGATAATGATTAAGCTTGGAGAATTCTCGACTTTGCAACAAGTTCCTTCTATTTGTCAAAACTAGATAGGTTCTTGATGGAATTTAATTACTCCAGAATAAGGCAGACTTGGACAATGGTGATTAATTCATGCCAGGCATGACACCAACATAACATCTGCACTTTGTAAGATGCTGAGAATTATGAACGTAATGGATCATGGCCTCTGAGAGCAAGAAGGCACTAACTGATCAGTCACTCAGTAAATCTGCACCTGATCCAAATGGTAATAAATACTGAGGATGCCAAAAAAAGGATACCTATTTTAAGAGATGTTATCTATGTATTACTTTTCAAAGTTGTATTGAATTATGGCAGCAATGTGAAGCATGATGTTCACTCAAAAGATGGCATTAATCAAACGAACACTAGCATCACCATGCTACAGGCAGGATAGTCAAAGAAAATGGTGGAAGCATAGTTGTTCCAGGACTGCAAGATGATTTTGAAGTAGTATTTGAAATTCAAGAACACTGTGGAAGTACAATAATGGAGGCATGAGTATGAAACAGTACCTCCAACATGCCTAATAAATTGCATACATTTGTGATAAGTTTGAGATTCATGGTATGTATGATGTGCACAAAGGAAGATCCAGAGGCCTCCCACAGCAAGTCTTGCTTCTTCTTCTGTGGTGTTGGGACAGCTGACATGCTGGCCACAGAAGCCTGCCAAACAGTACACATGTGAGACAGGAGTTAGCAGAACAAGCATATGATGTATTCTTACAACAGTGAAATGGAAAGTTTTCATCCCAAGATTAATACACGTACTGAGATGTGAGAGTTTACCTCGATGAGAATTTGCCAGAATAACAGATGAGATGAAGAGGTCCCATTGAGTTGCCCCCATGTTCTCCTGACTTAACACCCCCTGACTTCTACCTGTGGGAGACCTTAAAGGATATGATGTACCATAGAAAACTGGCTATGCTGGTGGCACTTCACGAAGAAATTGAAATGGCAAGCCAGCAATCCAAGTGGACACTTTGGTCAGCATTGCTCAAGCAGTAGTTTGCTGTACCTAGGAGTGTTTAGATGGTAACTACTTCGAGCACCTCTTGTAATTGCAGAAGTCAAATGTGATTTGTATTCATTTTTTGTTATTGGCATATATTGAGTATTACAATTTTAATATAGTTTTCTCCTTCCTTAAACTGTGTATACATTTTTTAATACTCTCTGTATATGGTGAGGAGCTAAAATATTGACTTATTCTTTATTAAGTATATATTTCAAGCATAACCATATATTGAATTATGTAATATGGAAGTCACCAAAAATAATTTAATTCAAGAGGTCCTCAACAAAATAGGTTTTCAATTTTTATTTTATTTATTTTTACTATTTATTATTTGTTTATTTTTGAGGCAGAGTCTCATTCTGTGCCTTGGGTAGAGTGCCATGGCCTCACAGCAATCTCAAACTCTTTAGCAGGCCATGTACACTATCACTTATCTTTGGCTTTCATGTTTGTTTTTTAATAACTTTGAAAAAGTAGCTCATGGGACGATACAATAATAGGCTTTAGGGTGATAAAGATCATTTCAGATGAGCAGCCTAATATTCCACACTTCTAAAAACAATTCCTAAATTTTATCTGTCTTTTTTTTTTTTTTTTTTTTTGCACTTTTGGCTAGGGCTGGGTTTGAACCCTTTACCTCCAGCATATGGGGCCGGCGCCCTACTCCTTTGAGCCACAGGCACCACCCCTTTATCTGTCCTTTTTTAACCTTCTAAATTAAGCTTAAATTCATTATCATTTAAAATTTTAAACTATTAGAGCTGTTGCAGGGTGCATTATTTTTAAGTGATTTTGCTTTTCTTTTCTACATATGTATATTCTATTTTCTACTCAAGGAACTGAAAAAAATCTGTCCACAGATTGAATATGACTTACAAATACAATTTGGTGATTCATATATGGCTGATTGTTCTAAGTATAAGTGATAGTTATCACATTAGACAGAAAGTCAAAGCATTAGGACAAAAGAGTTTTTAATGGCATTATTTTATGTCTCAGTTACCCTATAAAATTTTTACTGCTCCATTAGCCTGAGAGGAATATTCTAGGAAATGTAATTTAGGTGCTTTAGAGGAGAGGTTTTCAAAATACATATGGTCGGCTTGGCGCCTGTGGCTCAATTGGCTAAGGCGCCAGCCACGTACACCTAAGGTGGCGGGTTCTAATCCCCAGCCTGGGCCCGCCAAACAACAATGATGGCTGCAACCAAAAAAAAAAAAAAATGGCCAGGCGTTGTGGCGGGCGCCTGTGGTCCCAGCTACTTGGGAGGCGGAGGCAGGAGACTCGCTTGAGCCCAGGTGTTGGAGGTTGCTGTGAGCTG